>JANHFX010002601.1:0-102114 GCA_027560015.1 Chloroceryle amazona
TGGCTTCGCGGCGTCGCCAGCAGAAACCAGGTGGGATGAGGGATCACTGGTACGAACCGGGGGATGGCTGCTACGAGGTCGGGGATGGCTGGTACGAGGTGGGGATAACCGGTACGAGATGGGGAATAACTGCTATGAGCTGGGGATAACTGGTACAAAGTGGAGGATAACTGGTAGCGTGTTGTGGGATAAATGGTCTCAGGTGGGGGATAACTGGCACGAGGTGAGGAAAACTGATACGAGGAGAAAATAACTGTCACGAGGTGGGGAGGGCTGACACAAGGTCGGAGGTAGCTGGCACAAGATGGAGGATAACTGCTATGAGATGAGGGGTAGCTGGGATGAGGTGGGGGGCAGCTGGTACGAGATGAGAGACAGCTGGTATGAGGTGGGGGATGGCTGGTACAAAGTGGAGAATAGCTGGCTGCCACCGTGGCCCTTTCCTCAGCAAACTGCTGTGGCACTAATGGGCTCCCCCACCTCACCTCACCATGCCGTGCTTTAGCCCTTGGGGAGCCCCTGCGTTTCCCAGCAGGGATGAAGCCCTCCTCTCCATCGCTTAAACACGATGGATCTCCAAAATGCAGTGAGGAAAGCTTATGTGTCCCTCAGCACTGGATTGTGCCCTGAGGAGCAGGGAGGGGGCTGGGGAGGTGTCACAGCAGGGAGGAGGCTGTGCTTGCCCGGTGCAGGCTGCCCTGGCAGCGACAGCAGAGGCCTCAAATGGTGAGACTCTCATAAAGCACTTGCAATGTATTATTTTACTGTACCCTGAACAAAGTCCCAAAGTTTACTGGGAGAGGGTGGGTGAGGAGTCAACCTGCACTGACATAATGGCTTAATGCCATCATCTGAGCATTTCTGGCAGTTCTTCTCCCATTTAATGCAATTGCTGCATGTTAACTGATGGGCTGACAGCTCTGTGGGAAACTGGGCGAACTCGATGAATGCTCTCGGAAACAAATGCAGGGATCTAAGCTTCCTCCTGTTTACAAGAGAACCTGCAAAATAATATTGCTGAGTGAGTGGCAAACCAAATTTTAAGTCCTATCTAAAAATGTCTTTGTGAATTCTCAGCTCCAGTCATTACAATATATATTTACTGTAGAAATAGGATATTCAAAGCTCGAGGAAAGGAAATGTAATGGGGACAGCATGTTTTCATGTAGGTCTCAGTATACACCAGATTTGTTTTCCATTTCAGTCATCATCCTAATTGCAGTGGGAAGAAGTTTAACTTATCTGAACCCTCCAGAGTATTAGTTTAAGCTATATGAATAAAAATTTTTTATGGTAGTGAAATATCTCTGATCTGCTTAAATTTTCCCAAATTTAGATTCAGGGTTGAGTCATCATTATTTCCTGTCAAATGGTTTTGTGAAGTTACCCAAAATAATGAGATGTCACTTGCCTGGATACATTAATAATTAGAAGGATTTATTGTAGAAGGCATCATGGGAAAGTGTAACTTTCCTATTAGATGTCCTTAATTAGAAAAGAATGTGTCAGATTTCAGATCAACGTAGGGGAACTACAACTATCCATTAAAAAGAGAAGGACAAATAACACAAGTGACAGCCCTTGCAGAAGTACAAAGATTTAAATACTTTATAAATTAAGGGGACTGAAGGTGCTCATTTTCATCACCAAAGCTCTGTGACTTGTCTTCATCATTGGAAGGATGTGGTCTCCAAACTGAATTAAACCACATAAAGAGCAAATGCTGATGTAATTCTGAATTAGAATATTTGTGTAATCAGCGATTATTCCTTTTTATGTCTTTCAGCAACATCTCCTCAGAGTTGGCCAAACTGCTCTGGAAAGTGTTCAATTGGGATAATAGGAGATTTTTATTGTGACAATGGTTCTCTCTTAAACCACAAGAACGGTAGCTAGTACATTTGTTCAGCTGGTGGCAAGTTGTGGGATAGAGAAATTATCTGACTGGCTTTTAGATAAAAATTGGAGGGCTGTTAGGTATTTCTGATGTGTGGGAGGCATTATTGTAAACCCAAGCAGAATGAGATGCCTAACTGCCTGGGCATACATAAGGGGTTTATTTAAATACTTCTTTTTCTATCTTCCTTTTGGCTGTGGATAATTCCTCACAGACCCAGGCCAAGGGTAAGGGATTTACTGGGTGGTACACAGAAGCTAGAAAGTAAGTCTTACAATGTTTATATTTACTTTGAGCCATGAGTGAAACCAGTTTAACACTCATATTTCTGCCCAGTTAACATGCAGGAATATATTTTATTTATGCAGTCTTAAAATCATGCCATGAACAACATCAAAGCAACAGTAATTTAAGGAAAGGGAACATGTGTCCACAGTTTATTTCAGCTTGCACAGAGATGATGTTCCAAGATGAGGAGACTAAAATTTGCAGCATAGCAACCTGCTCCCTTCAGGACATGGGATCTGTTCATCCCATGTCAGCTACACCTGAAAGTTTCTACAAGCTAGTGCTTTTTCTGCTGCCTCTATGAAATCAGTCAGTAACATTGGATCAGTACCTAACTGACAGGTGGCTACATTACCAAGTTATCAGCTCATTTTCTGGTCTTGATAAGTGTTTCATTAGGGATGGTTTTGGTAGGAAAGCTGAATTTGTTTCTTATGAGGAAAGGAAATCCTTTAATAAGGAGGCTGAGCCTGACGAACATTGATAGATAAAGCTAGATAAGCTTTTTAGTTTGAGTGATCATTTTGTGCATCATTTTTCCTGAAAAATATGTTTCTGATTTTTATGACTGTTTATCCAAAGCATAATTATGAACACTAGGTTTGGATTTAGGAAAGGATAGATCTAGTTTATCGGACAGCCTGGTGGAGATAGGTGACAAATTTGTGTAGTTCAATGGGATTGAAAAATATGCATGTATTTCACTGAGAAATTAAGTAAAATATAAAGTGTAGGTAGAACTTCAGAGGCACATCACAAATGTCCTTTTGAAGTACTGGGTGGAAGCCCTTTTTATTGTTACTTTAGCCTTTTCTTTTTTAAATTGAACCTTTCGTCACATATTAAATCCTAAGAGGTCTAGGGAACATGGGGTGTGTTCCAAAAGAATACATAAAAATCACTTTACTTCTGTAAGTCATTAGCATCCAGCATTTGTGGTTTTAATGAGCTGAAATGAATAATCTTGTAAACTAATTTGAACAAACTACAGCATCTTACTCACAGCAAGATGCCTCAAACATCAATCAGCTCTTGAAAGTTTGTTTGTGAGATACTTCTTTAAGAATCTTTCATCCTAAAAATGACACTTGAAAACTCCGCAATAGATCTTGACAAGACTCACACATGAATGCCCAAGAGATAAACAATGCGTTGTTTTATTGTGGAAGGTGGTAAAAGTATTCCACTTCTGAAGTGGAAACAAAGCTTACCTGCTCATTAAAACATATTAAAACCTGACTACTTTACATACTATTTTGTAAATGAGATTTCCCAAAACACACCTTTATTTTCAAACTTTCTCCAAAAAACCTCTGCGGATAAGCAAAGTTCAGTATGATAAGGAAAACACTTTATTCAGGATTAAGATCTGGAATGCCTGCCTCAGAAAAGTGTAATGTAGGATTGCTACTTGCTACACCATCAGTGGAGTTGGCTACTCTCTTGTAGTAGCAGCATTTTTAATTTTAAATTAAAGTCTTCCTGAAACCACAGGTATGTTCTCAGCTCACCTTTTTTTTTGACACTTCTCATGTCCAACAAGTTTGCCGATAAAAGCAATGTACTGAACACATTATACAATAAAAAAGGTGACCAAGCCATACAGATGATCCAGCTATGCCTGCAAAGATTGGAAATTCAGACATCTTAAGGTATCAAAATATGCAGATAGGTATTTCAGGAGATTATGACATATGCCCGATGCCCCTTAGAATCAAATCAAGTATGCTGAGTCAGTCTTTCCTATTTTTGGTGGTATACCCCTTACAACAATCATGAGTAAATATATATGTCATTACTCACAGGTTACCATGTATGCTTGTGGGCAAAATAGTTGCTCAGATGCCAAACATCTTCCTGTTTACCAGGCTTTCAGGATCTTGTTTAATATTAACAGTGGTAAAAATGATAATAAACAAAGTCAACAAAAGCAGACTTATGCAGGGCCACCTCAAGCATTTGAACATAAGCAAGGAAGTGCGTACATTTCATTATGGAAAAATCCCAGACCTTTACCAGGAAGTCAGCATCCTGAGGTGTCTCTGAAGTGCATATACACTAATGCATGCAGCATGGAGAATGAATATGCAGAAGTAGAGATCTATGTGCAATATGGGTGACATTGCAGTAGGTGTATGTGATAGGGGGTATGAGCAGGAAGAACAAATGAATGAGGTCTTCTGTAGACAGAAGAAGCCTCATGGTCACAGGCTGTAGTCCTCATGGGGAGCTTCAACCACCTTGATATCTGCTGGAGGAACAACACAGATGGGCATATGCAATCCTGGAGGTTCCTTGAGAGCATTGAGGACAACTTCCTGACCCAATGAGGACAGGGGCTCATAATTACAAACAAGGAAAGGCTGTTTGAGGATGTGAGTGTTGAAGGTAACCTTGGCTGCAGTGACCATGAGATGGTGGAGTTCAGAACCTTGAAGAAGAGGAACCAGGGTAAAAAGTGAGATCGCAACCCTGGACTTCAGGAGGGCAAACTTTGGCCTCTCCAGGGATCCGCTGGTAAACTACCATGGGTTAAGACCCTGTATGGAAGATAGGCCCAAGAAAGGATGACCTCCTTCAATCTCAAGAGCAGTCCATTGCAATGAGCAGAAAGTCAGGCCAAAATGGCAAGAGAGTTGCGTGGATTAACAATGAGTTCTGGCAAAACTCAAACAAAAAGTAGAGACAGTGCCCAAGCATGCAGAAATGCTGTCAGGAAAGCCAAAACCTATCTTCAATCCAGTCTAGTGAGGAATGTTAAAGGTAACAAGAAAGGCTTTTCAAAGTACATAAATAACAAAAGGAAGACTAGGGAAAAATTATGACTGCTGCTGAATGAGCCAAGGGCCCTGGTGGCACATGACTTGGAAGAAGCTGAGGTACTGAATGCCATCTTCACCTCAACCTTTCTTTACTAGTACGATTCACCTTCAGAAATCTAAGTGCCCAGAGACCAAGGGGAAAGTCTGGAGCAAGGAAGACTTACTCTTTCTGGAAGATGATCTGGTTAGAAAACAGTTAATCAAACTGAGCATACATAAGTGAGTGGATCCTGATGGGATGCACCCATGAGTGCTGAGGGAGCTGACTGATGTTATTGTGAGGCTACTGTTGGTAATCTCTAAACAATCATGGTGACTAGGAGAAGTGTCTGAGGACTGGAGGAAAGAAAATACCAGTCCTGTCTTGAGGAAGGGCAAGAAGGAAGACCCAGGGAACTACAGGCCAGTCAGCTTCACCCCAGTACCTCTGAAGGTGACGGAGAAGCTAACCCTGGAAACAATTTCCAGGCATATGAATGACAAGAACTTCATCGGGAGCACTCAGCATGGATTCACCCAGGGGAAGTCATACTTGACCACCTTGATAACTTTCTATAATGAAATCACTGACTTGGTAGATGATTAGAAAGTATGGGATATTGTTTACTTTGACTTCATAAGGCTTTCAGCATTGTCCCCCAAAAGATTCTCTTGGAGAAGCTGGTGAAGTATGGTTTGGCTGAGCAACTGGAGAGTCCAGAGAAGGAAGACATGTCATGAGCATGTACAAAGAGCTGACAGGAGTGTTCAACAAAGACAGAATCAGGTGGTTGCGGAGTCTCCATCCATATAGATACTCCACAGTCATCTTAACATGGGCATGGGCACCCAGCTGTAGGTGGCCCTGCTTGAGCAGGGAAGATGGACAAAATGACTCCATAGGTCCCTTCCAACCTCAACCATGTTGTTGCTCCATGACTTAAGCCCTACTTTTGTCTCAGGTATGAAGACAGATTAAATAAGTAATTCTAGCCTATATTTACATCCAAATACCTGAATGACAAAATGTAAAATTAAAGTAAGGAAAAAAGCTGCAGAGGGCCAAGACACTGCAACAAGTACAACTGTACTCTCTAAAAACTAACCAGTAGTTTTATTGTCTTCCTTTGGACTTGGTTTAAGTAAGTAAAATGACCAAACAGTATCTAAAACAATGGTGAATTAAAAACCCAAATGAGAAATGTATTTATTACTCTCATTTATGGAAAGAAAATAAGCAAGATGTGTAAGACAGGCCAGTGGAAAGAGACAGCACTTCCTGGGAGGTCTTGGTGTTGCATCAGGAGTTCCTACTTGTTTTAAGTAGTCAGACTCACTGGAGATCCTTTCCTGCTATGCCAACAGAGCTGCTCTTACTGATTACTGCTGCAGGAGCTCCACACCAGGATCCTGGAGCAACCAGGAGGTAGGGTAGAAAGCTGCATGTTCACACCTTCCATTTCAGTACTGATACTTCTTGCAAAAGAATTTTAATCTGTGTTTTCACGAAGAGGAAGAGGTCTGAAAACTGGTGCCAGAGGAAGACTTGTATAGCCATATTGATATAGGAGTGCTTGAGTTACATCAGTTTGCAGTCCCCTGCAAAGAGGGCCATGACTGTAGGCCATATGAAGTTAGGTGCAGATGGGGTTTGGTCTGAATGCTGTGAGAAGTGAGTTTAAACATCTGCCTCAATCCTGTAGAGCAGGGAATGTAGAAATGAGCTTCCTGAAACATTGTGGGACAAAAGAGGGACACATGAAAAGGATTTTTCAAGGAGCCCGTCTTCCTTTGCACTGATTTGTGAAGTCAACAGCTCCCTGCTCCTCAATGTGCTGGCCAAAAATGGTCTCTATTTAGAGGTGGGGGAAGTTGATGGAAACAGTTAACATGTGCCCAGGCTCTTTTTATCTGCCTGACTGTAAACATCCGTGGATATTAGTACAGTTTGTGTATATTTTTCCAATTACCATGGAAGTGAGCATTGCTGCAGTGTAAGCATTTTCATCCATTTGTCTTTTGAGTAAAACCAAGAAAAATAACCAGTACCAGAAACCTGAAAACATTGCAAAATCAGTAAGTGTTCAGGACAGCTCATACAGATGTCCACTTTGACCTATTGTAATGCCATGAGTAAAGTTCTCAGTATTTTATCAGGCTTCATTTACCTAATTTCACTATCATTTAAATCAGATGAGATTTCAGCTGTGGTGTTTTTTTTTGGTTTTGTTTTTTTGTATGTGTGTACAATATGAATGCGATTGGAAGGATTGCAGCTTTTGGGCGTATCCAATAAATGTGGTCTGAATTGTCTTTATATATGAAACAGCCCAAATCTGATTACAAGTAAGGACAAAATCACCAAAGCATTTTTTATTCCATGTGATTGACAGGGATGAATTGGCTATCACTGTGCTTGATGACTGAAGCTTCTGCTTTGCATCCTACATTTTTTCAAAGCATAATGCTGTTTCTATTTCCCTGTTGTTATGATTGTATGAGACAATCCCTAGCTTTAGAAAAGGCAGCAGCAAGTCAGGGCATTAAAATTAAAGGGGAAAAAAAATCTACACAAACCACTTAAGCACACTCATTATTATGGCCCTTGCTACCTCAGGCCACTGGAGAACTTATAATTTAGTCAGCATTATGCAGTTTGAAGTGTTTTATGTTCTGCATGGGAGCAGGCTGCAATTCAAATATCAGTGGCCATGAAAAATATGCACATACGTTTAGTATGAAATCTCCAAGGGCATAACAGAAGAGACGGGCACATGTAGCTGCAGTGTGATGGAGAATTCCTGTGAATTAATCATTTGGACATAGTTTATCACCATTTTATATTTTGCCAGAGACACTTCCTCGCCATTTGTTGGGAAAACTTATTATACATGCACGTCTTAGAAAGATAATAAGGCCAAAGCCTTTGATGCTTAAAGGCAACAGGCTTTGTTAAATTCTGTTATGACACAGACAACTTCTCCACTGACAGAGCCATTCAGATAACAAGAGTAATTGCTTATTTTATCCAGTTTAGGGAATTGTGCTTCATTCTCCCTTCTTGCCTATTACACCAGCTATTATGACCCATCTTCTACCATAATTTAGAGGGAGTGGAGTATGTGTATTTGAAAGCTTTTCCTGAAAAAATAGAGTGCTGTATTTATGTTTCCTTCATTATTCCAAAGTGCAAATACTTTAATGTATTCTTTCCAAAGAATCAGGGTGGCATGTGTGTGCATGTGTGCATTTGTTTATCTGCCTAGATGTTTGTGCTTAGTTTGCTGTCAGGAGTGGGTAGGGGAATAAGGAGGGTTCATTTAGTTGTTGCTTTATACCTTCTTCTGACTAGAGACAATACCATTGTAATTGGTATTAGTAAGACTACAAACAGAGAAATCACTTCTGACACTTTAAAAGAACTTTATTGACATCTACAAACACGTGGGGAATTTTGAAGTAGAACTTTTCCGTCTGTAAGGCTTGGTATGATCAAAGGCCTAATAGCAGCTCCAGATTACTGAAAATGAGGCTACAGACCAGATTCCAGCTCTTTTTGGGAAATAAAAAAAAAAAAAGCCTTAAATTTGATCCAGCCTAATCCTCACAAAACTATCAGAAAACTAGCATTGTAAGGAGAAATAAAAAAATAAAAAAGAAAAAACAAAGATGTTTTCAAATTTCATATGCCATCCAAAGATTTTGAAGGGTACAAGACCAAAATTTAAGTGTAGGATTCAATATCTTAAAATGCTGCTGTGCTGTACAGTTTTAATACTTGGAACAATCAGTTTTCCCTGCTTCTAAAGTAGAAGTATTAAAGTATCACCACTATCACGAAATGACAAAATGGTCAGAGTCTGACTTCTGAAACAATACAAAACAATACTGACATTAACAAAAGGATAACTTTCAAATGGATGTTGGGAGTTAAATGGAAACCGAATTGAGTTATGTGTCTTTTGCTGTATAAAAATATAATCACTTTACAAAAGCATAACCAAATATAGAGGCCAGTTTAGAGTCAGTTCTATCAGCTATTTTATGAAAAAGGAATTTGTTATTTTTTCTCCCAAACAGGGTGGTGCATTTTGGCACCCCAGAAATGCTAGTGAAGAAGCTGTGACTCATTAGTGAGAACTTTGTGTTCACTAATACCTGGTTTCCTGGTTCATGTGAATGCCTTGCTGTAGTATTTGAATTCACCTAGCACCACTGCTATCAGCCGGGTAGACTAGATGCCAGCTTCATTTCCCTGATGTTTGTTCTGCCTTTGTCTCCATGAAAAGGTCTTGTTAATACATCCATATACGTGTTTACCATATTCAAATGTGCAGCCAGATTCTTAGTTTTGCAAGGACCTTTTCATCATCTTTTGAAGTCTTTCCGTGAGACTAGTAACAAATGAGAGCTTGCCAGCTATGGTATGGGCATTAACAATGAATTTTCCACAGCAGACATTCATCCATTTGTCTTGAGGCTGGCTGAGAAGACACAAATATGTTCTGCATCTCAGTGGAGCAGCTGGCAAGATAAGCAGAGTGTTTGGATTAATGTGCTTTGCTGTAATTAGCTCCATAAAGAGGCAATTGGCCTAGGCAGAGGTCTATGCTGGAAGTAATGAAAGTACACTTTCAGGACACTCTCTCTGCATAGCACTGGTTTGTTCCGATAGACCAACTCATTTGGACCAGATTATTTGTGACTAAACTATGCTCCATTGTGCTTGCTGCTTTGTCATTTCTAACTGCAAGGTCAAGACTGACAACATCTTTCTGGAGATTTGATATCCTTGGCAAAACTAAGGAGACTTAGCCACCATGTATTCAAGCGATTTCATGAAACTGAGGGAAAGAGGATTACAGTTTGGTATTTCCTTTCACAGATACTGCATCCCTATTTTTCTTTATAGAGAAATTACTTTGGTTTGTTTTCTGCAGTGGCAGCTGTTACTCGCTACACCTCCTTGACCATATTGGCTGCAGGGCTGTTGGGTCAGGAATGTGTTGAGATTCACAGGTAGGTTTGCACTGTCTGTGAAGGGCTATGCTACTGTTATCCTCAAGTCTGTTGTATGTACAAACAGGGATCCTGCAAGTGACCCTGCAGCCTGGCTGTAGTGCAGCTGGGACTTCAGTTGTCCATTGGCTTAACACCCATCTGTGTGCCTGCATACACACAGTGCTGTGCACATTCAATGACTGACATACTGGCCTCGCCAGGGTCACCATGCATGCAAGCTCTGTGTGTGCAGCAAATCTGACACGCTGTGGATTCACTGAGCTTCACCGTGTGCCCAGAGTGACTCCTCTGCCCCTGAGTAGTAAATCCAGATGTAAATCATGCACTGTGTGTGCATGCTGTAGTCATTTGTGACTGAGTCGTGAGCATCTGGCAATTAGTCTAAGCTACTGCCTCTGCTCTCACATATAGCCCAGGACAAGTGTCCAAATTCCCTGTTTCCTATGGGAACAGTGGAAACTGCTCTAACTAGAACAAGGTATTGTATCTGGGGAAGATCAGGCACATGACAGCTACGTGGAAGGTAAGCAGATCACCACACAGGAAGAGTGACTGAGAGCTACGCTTCAAGAAATGTAGACATAGCTGTTGATAACACATTGTGCTGATATCAGACTGGTTTTCACCCAATTGCTTCTTGACAACACTCTGAAGTATTCTCTGGCTACAGCACATTCTGCATTACACTGCTGGATCCTATGCTTCACCTCCTAGGGGGTCCAGTCAATCACATCCTACACAGAAATGGCATCAGTAGCTTTTTAGGTTTCCGAGAAGTTAGTCATCACTTCTGTATCAGGATGTCATTTTACAGGTCATCACTTCTGTATCAGGATGTCATTTTACAGCAGAGGTACTTTAGAATTGTCTGAAGTGTTGGTGATACTTTATTTGCAGCTACTGTTAAATTGCCTAAAATTATGTGGGATGCATGCTTCACTGTTTAACCTTCTCTTCCTTCCCACTTCTCACTCCAGACTTTCTCCCTCCTCCTTTTATGTTACTTTTGATACATACTGCTGCCTGTTTGTGTTTATTGCTGGTAGTGCAAGTAAATGAACAGCAGTAAATGATTATCGATTTCGTTAGCAAGAAGTGTGGGACTTGGCAGGGCCAACCTTTCCAGGCTTCCCAGGACAAGGTCAGGGAAACTGGACAGGATTTTTGGTGCAGAATCCATTTTGATGGAGAATTTTTGATGACAGAGTTTGGTGGAGGGTATTTTCCTCTGCAGTGCTGAGCTGTGTTTCAGGGCACTCACAGCCTGTGGTCTTTCTCTTACTTTTGATGTAGATTTTTTCTTTTTAGAAGCAATAGACAGTAAGTGTATCTTGAACTGCAGTCTCTGAGAGATTATTAATTTTCTGATTCCAGTTTGTGCTGCTGTAGCCTCCCTGTTGGGAATGCATTCTTGCTCTTTCAGGCCATTTGTCTGGTCTTTGCTGCCCAGCTTCTCAGTGTTAATTTGTTCTCTGTTGGTTCAGGCTGGGCTCTAAACAATTTCTTATGCTTCTAGTTACAAGTTTGGCATGGTATGTTGCTGTTCCTTCTCTCCAAATTAATGAACTGCTACTTTATAGATTCTCAGAAATATGGAAAATCAAGGTCATTCTATAAACTGAGTATAAAGACTGTAGTCTAACTGAGCACAAGGCCTGATAGAGCAGAAAGCCTGTGGCCTAACTTAATCGAGGTTATATATATTAATAGCAGAAACTGCAAAGGTAGCAGAAGTTGCAAGTAGGGGCAGGCAAGATCAAAATGGCTCTGGCAAAAGTTATTTTAGTCAGTTAGGGTTTTTTTTAATTTATTGCTTGGGACAAAGTATGAACGCAAGCTAAAATTGCAACAGCAAATAACCCCAGAGCATGGCGAGTTATACTTAGCTGGCATTAAGGTAATGTCATGTAGAAGCAGAATATTTGTGGTTAGCTAAAATGACAAAAATGCAGCTGCACTGATATTAATCCTGTGTTAATCTTGTAAAGAGATGGGATTTTGAGAAATAGAGGTCTTTGGAAGGGATCTACCTGCTTCCTCTGCATAGGCCAGTTTTCTCTTTTTAGGCATTAACTGAACTTGTTATTCTGATTTTGTTATTGATAACCCAGCTAAGCAGAGAGCTAAGATTTACTACTCACCTGTGAGTTTTATGAGTTTATTTGAAATCCTTGTAACAGCCCTTAAATTCTACTGATCATTAATGGTCCCAGTTTGGGAGTTTTACTGATGTTTTAATAACTGTTCAGTAATTCAGGATGTGTTTTTAAAGATGCAGCTGCTGGCTAAATACTTTTCAATTGCAATGTGAAAATCTGAGAGTAGATATAATGTGATTCCATAAAACGTGGTCCTAACTCGGGAAAGGATGCTTCAAGTTATGTGCATACATAGATAGCAGTTAAATGCTTTAAAATCTATTGTATATATTTAAAAAACATACCCTGGCTTGAAAGACAGCATTGCAGGTTGTGTAATTCCATTCTGCAGAGGGAAGCAGTATATATACCTGTATCTAATGCATGAATATGAACAATGTTAGTATTACTCATTATACAGTCACTTTCACTTGAAAAAAAGTGATGACATGTAGTAAGTAGCTGCTATTTAATATGGCTACAAAATTTGTTTGTTTGTTTGTTTGTTTTTTCTGAGATATAAACAGGAAAATGCTAATATTTAAAGTAATTTGCTGTAGAAACACGGCTAAATTGAATCTGTGTGAAGACAGCCTGTGCAATTTATCCAGCACTGTTACATGTTATACAAATTAGATTGGAACTGTAAGGTATTTGCAAGTTCTGACTTATGTTTTGTTGGTATAGGAGAGGTGTAATAAACTGACCTTGAGAAGGGGCCTTATATATTTGAAACAGAACAGCAATTCTCATTCTTTTACTCTCTACTAAGGGGTTGATAGGATCTCATTCTGTTGTCATCTCAGCATTTACTTTAGTTCTTCATTTCCCTGGGAAGTGCTTAGGTGAGAAATGTTGGTAGTGAAATGGAGACAGCTTGGGTAGGTCTAAAAACACTTGAGCTTACATTGCTGGATATCATCCTTCCTAACTAAATAGCTACTGAGTGGCATTTGCACTCAGTGGATTCCTTTTCAATAATAGGGGAGGAGTCATGATCTTCAATGTGTTTGTTGCTTTGTCCAGTGTCCTTTTTTCCTTTTCCAGTTTCTCCTCATGCCAGTGTGCCTTTGGATCTCTTTTCCCCCAGACAAACAAACTCTAAAGTCTTTAAAAAAATGTCTGCATCACAATTCTTTGAAAAACTGGTGGCTGCTTGCCTCAGATCTTTTTTTTTTTTTTATATTACTGGATTCACTGTTACTGGATTACAAAAACAGACTGGTGAGGAATAGTAGGGTGTTCATGGCTTTTCAGTGCAAGAATGGGATTTCCTATTAATTAAGCAAACGTTGCAGTTGTCTGTTGTGCTTTCAAAGTGGAATTTCAAAGCAAATTTGGGACTTCTCATGCCTACACTATCATTTTGACAATTGTAGCATAGGTATCCAACATGGATGTTCTAATTGTATGTCAGATATTAATCTTTGTGGAATTAAAGTATTGCAGAGGGCAATGCTATGTGATTTGAAGTATGTGCCTTAGATTGTTTCTCTATGGTTTAAGTGAGGTGACTAGTGAGAGGATGTTACATAGCCAGCTGTTACACATGGCTTCCCCAGCAGCCTCTGCTGCTGTGGGATGAAATAGCACTTGAGGTGGGGGGATTTTCAAGATGATTCCTGCTTTAGCAGAACTAAATATCAAATAAATATGAACTGTGAGAGCATATTTTTGATAGCTGCACAAAAAGAAAAATCTACAGGATTTTTTCAAGGTGTGGGTACTGTTACTGTCACTTTCTGACCAAATAGATACATTGATACTTCCTCAAGTGGTGACTTGGTAGTAATCTAAGTGCTTTCTGAGTTATTTTATCAGTTGCTGAAATGTCATTAGCATCCTTCCTTGATTTTCACTCACAACACTACCTAGCATAGTGAATGTACACTCCCCTTTCTTTTAGTTTTGGTTTGATTCTGTTAAATGATATGCACATTCTGGTCAGTAAAGTGCTATGAGTCTATCACTTACTTTTAATTAGGTTTCTTTAAAAATAGAGGAAAGGAGAAACTGGGTTACTTCAGGTGTCTTGAAGAACATTTTAAAAACATCAGGTATCACATGAGAAACAGGGATACTCTGGTAAAAATAAGCATATGCTGACACCTATTTTGACTGCTATATTCCTTTTTTTTGTTTAGATGTGGGTTTGGGTACTTGTCCACTAGTCACCTGATTCTCCACAAGGCAAGGAAGGGAATTTCCATGTTGCCTGTGTAAGCCACAGAAGCAGAAGAGGATGGTGAATGCCTCTACCTTAGTGTTGGGGAGCAGATAGGGCTTCCTTCTTGTGGAGCTATTCCTTGTTTATCAGGTGAGGAGGAGCGGAGAGATAGTGAAGATTATCCATCAGATATGTCTGCAAATTGACTGAGTCGTCTGGAAACATCATCCATTTAGAGTGAGTAAGGAAATCATTCATGTTCCTCGACCTCAGTGTGACTACAAGATGACTAATCAAGTTATCACTGGTCTTGGTCTTGCAAATGCAACACTTATTGAAAACTGGAAGAAGTACCTTCATATGCACATGGCTAGTGACTGATGATAAGATCATGGATAGTTTTTCCCAGTGTTGGTTGTTCTGAGCTAGATTTGTTACACAGTTAATATATCAAAAAGGAATTTGAAAACTGGCTCTTCATACCAGTGGATATTAGAAACAAAAAGAAAATGGAATCAGCCCTTTGGTGTTACATTGCTTTTCTTATAACATAATAACCTAAGCTTAACAATATGATAAAGTGTAATGTAATTGCAACAAAATACAGTGCAATATTAACATCTTCAAGTTTTCTGGCTAAAACATACAAATATCAAACAGACTGTGTTTTTCATTTTCTGTGTAGAATGTTTAGTTGTTAGAAAACACATGAAATCAGAGGAACTTGCAAGAAAAGCAAGGAGTGTCTAAAATGAATAATTATTAAAGAACAAGCTACAGTAGTTTTAGTGTGGATGGATTGCCTGGAGACTCAGGTTGACCAGTGGTGAAAGTTTTCTTGTTCATGGTAAATTGATGTTTTATTTGTGCTTAGAGTTGCTGATTTATGCTCTTGATAAAACATATTATTTTCCATGGTGATTGACTGGGGGAAGTCTGATACATTCTGGGTACTAACTACATGCCATATGCTGGAGGCTGGATGCAGCGTAACCCTCTTGCAGACATCTCACTACTGAAGTTTTTATGTGAGAGTGAGGCTGAGCGTGTCAGACAGAAAAATTTCTGTTGACTTCAGTGGATATTGGCTTATGCACTGAGAGGTTCATTGTAATAAACAGTGTCAATAAGAGAGTGGACAACAGAGAAAAATCTAGGCATTAAGGTTTTACCACAACCTCCCTGACTCCAGATGTATAAAAGGCCTGAGAAATGCTGACCTCTTCCTGCGTAAGATCCATTCAGGTTTGATGTAAAAGCCTTAGTGGAGGGGCCACAGGTCCAGCCTGCACCCACTCTGTAGCTAAAAAGAGATGTGTTTTTTTTCAGAGCTGTCAAGCTATTGCTGTTCATAAGCAGTAAATTTATACAAATTAATTTTAAGAGATAGAAAAAGTTGAGTTTGCTCACAGGTAATACATTTGGACTTCAACAATGTGAAAAATTTAAGAGCAAGTGAAAAGAAAGAGGGAGAGAGAGCAAGCCATAGTTTTTCCTTATATTTAATGAAGCACTATGAAATTCTGGCTCTTTGGGAAAGGTGTATTACTAAGAGTCATTAATGGAACCTAGGCTTAAAATATACTCAGCTGAATTGCTGACTGAAGAAATGTCTATGTAAAACTTAATGTTTCCCTTTCTGTGAATATTTTAGAATCTTTAAAAAATTTTTTGAAGAAAAAAAATCAATGTTACAATTTTTACCATTTGCTTTAAAAAAGATTTTCCACTTGCTCATTTCCAGAAGGTCATCTCTGAGATGTACAAGCTAGCCCTTCATTTAGGTCTCCTCTTACATTCATATTTAACTTTCTTTCATTCTGTGGCCTTTATTAGCTGAGCTCAAGGAGCTTGTAGCACATTTTAAACAGCAACACTGGGAGGATGTAAATGCAGAATAATGTATCAGGACTCAAATTTGCATGGTCAAATGTCAAAAAAATTAGGCCTTCCCCAGAACCATGTCAAGAGAAATAACATAAGTGGCCAGCTCAACAGCAGGCATGCCATTATCAGTTAGTTCAACCTGTCATCACTGACTGGGAGTGGAAGCAGTGGTCATTAGCTTTAACTCTGCCGGGGAAGGTTGCGCTTCTCTTTATTTTATTATATATATTTTACGCCATCTGACAGTATTTCACAGAGCACCACAATGTTATGGTTTCCTCCTTGACAGGGGAAGGCAGGGGAGGTGCAGGTGAGGGAGTAGAGAAGAATGCTTGCAATCATCTGTTGTCAGCTGGAGGGGGCAGGAATTGCACTGCCTATCGGATAAATACTCATTTAGAGTAATCACTTTATTTCAGCCCTGTAATGACATTAACAAGCTTGGAATACAGGGAATTACATGAGTCAGAACAAATAATTGAATATTCGACTGCTGGGGAATGCAGCACAAGTCTGACTTAATGTCATGCCATCTCTGAAGCCAGCACTAGCATGCAATTAGATGATAAGCTTAAACAGCATATAATTGACACTACTAGTATCAAAAACATACTATTAATTGCTAAATTCTTACCTGCTTGTAACTTGCATGAAATAAAAGTATTTTGCATGTCTTTTTAAATGAAAATAACCAGAGGAAACATTTCAGTAAGCATTTAAGAAAACAAGGATCACTAGCAAAGAAGAAGGGAAGAACTGGAGTCCAGGATCTAGAAGGAATAACAGAAAAAATGACAACACTTTTAAAAATCTATTTTTGTTTATTTTTGAAAGCATTTGATTGAGAAAAGGATGAGAATGATTTAATATATCAAATGCTATCATAATTCATATCCAAAGGGAAAGGTCTTTATTTGTCCTTTTTTCTTCAGTACATTTGGTCAGTTCACTGTTGCCACACAGACTGTGATCTCATAACTCTGAGCCTTTTTTTCAGCCACTCATGGTTCTTGGGATGTGGTTAATAATGCATAGGCCTTTTTAAAGAAATATGCCAAAGTAGCCAAAACTACTCTAGTCTCTCACAAACAAGGAGGCAGAGGAATTTTAAAGCGATTGATTGATTAATGCAACACTTCAGAATCTATCTCATTTATCACCAAACTGTAGAATTAATTTATGACACATTCTTACAACATCCCAAGCTCTACTGTAATTTGGCAAGTTCCACCAGTTTAAGCATCAACTAAACTGACTTAGTCCATTGGATTATGCACTCCTTGGTAGAATATAAAAAGGGTTTAGTTGTGTATATTGTATACATTGAATGATTTGATAGACATTACCACAGGTAGCACAATTCCTCAAGGATGTGCCAGTTTAGGTAAAGACTAATGTTGGATAGAGAGAATGTGAATGCAGAAGCAGCACTGTCTCCATCACCTACCTAGAGTAGCTCTGAAAATCGCAGTCTTACCCAACAGATGCCACATTAAATTTGCAACACTTGAACTCAACACAGTGGAGAACTTGTCATATTTATTAAAAGGTGAAAAGATTAGACCATCTTAAAACTAAACTTCTTTTCTGGATCTTTGGTTACTGATTTCAGCAGTGTTGGAGCTTCCTTATACTTAAAACAGCAACTCGTACTGCAGCTGTTCTTTGTTTTTCACACCAGTCTTACATCAGGCCACTGCTGACCCTTCCGTTGAGACCTGAGCAAAGTAGTTTGCCATAGGAGGGTGTCAGGCCTACAAAGGAAGAGCTCCTTTTTCCAGAGGAGGTCTGTGGGGAAGCCCAGGCCTTGTGCATCAGTTTAAGCTGGCAGGTAGGTTTTTTCTTTGAAAGGAACCTAAGCTGACAGGGAAATGTGGGTTCTGATACATGAAACTTTGCATGGCTAGCCGAGTCTCAGAGATCTGAGACTTGTCATGTTGAACACTTATTTCTGTTTTCTTAACAGAAGAGAATGACCCCACCTCTTGCTTTCCTGAAGATAAGGCATTCTGGGTGATCATACTTCAGATTATCACTGGCATTTGGAAAATGTGACCCATGTGTTTGACAAGTTGGCTTGAAGAAAAGCTGACTGTAAAGTAGCAAGCACAAGCTTTAGATTAGAAGGTCAGGGGAAATATCTACCATAAAGGGATGTAGTTGATCCCTGGACAGAATCTGGGTATGCTGCTCCTATAATGCTGTAGCTTTGAAATATATGAAGCTTTTTAAAAAGGAAATATTTAGTGCATTACTACTAATTAGTAATATAATTTTAATTATATTTATATTATGATGTTTACTCAACAGATGGCATACTCTCAAATACTTCCATTTATTCTATCGATAAGGATACCTGCAAACCTCATCTCTCTTAATTTTAATAATGATACTGCAATTAGAGAATGTATTCACAGTTGACCTATTTAACAAAATTTAGCTTACTAAAACAATATTAACATCTAAAAACATTGCAATTACTATCAGCAACAAGAACATTTATATTAATTTGCTATAATTTTCTACCTGCTTGTATGTGTATTCATTCCAAGAAGGCAATATTTTTAGTATATTAGTATTATCCATGCATGTGCCAGGGTGTTATATTATTACACTGGTTCAGTTGTTTCACCTTGGAACTGTACTAGCAGCTCTAAAGAGGCAACTAAAAATGTTAATTTATGTCAGGGTAGGAATTTGCAGATAACATTTATAAAAAACACAAAAATATTAAGAGGTACTGACTGTAGAAAGGTAAATGAATACAGTACTGATTTCCATGTCATTCCCTAAGTATTTGTTGAGTCTCTGAGTGCACTTGCTCCCCTCTGCAGGTTTGGCAGCCCGGGCTCAAGGTCAATGCAGATATGGCACAGCTGTGTGGCCTTGAATTCAACTGCTGTGAAGGAAGTTGTTTGATAAAGAGCTGTGAGAAATCTTGTGGTTTGTTTCTCTCTTGCTTGAGTGCTATATTTGAACTCAGAACCTTGCTCACTGCTGCTGCCTGACCTTAATTGCAGCTATGCTTGTGCTTGGACCCATACCCCACTGAGCCAGACACCAGCTTGTAGACTTAACTGCCTGGTTTGGTTGTGGATCTGCCCCAACATTACAAACTCGTCCAGTAGTCTGGACTCTTGCTTCTGATTGCTGCCACTAGACCTGCTTTGCTTTTCTTTTTCATGTGCTGCGGGTCTGTGCCCTTGCTGATGAAGCTTCTGCATGCTTTGCTGCCTGGCTCCTCTTCCCTTATGGACCAGACAGCCCTTGCTGCTCCCAGTTGATTGCTTTGGAGTACCATGGTCCTGGCCTTTAGGCTGTGCAAAACCTTTTCCCCACCTCACTGTCTGCTCTTAGGGTCCTGACAGCTCTTAGGGTCCTTGACAAAGCAGATAGTAACTTTCATAGTAACGTAAGTTTGGGAATAACTTCAAAAAGGCTAGCTAGTCCCTTTCTGTTCATAAATATATCTAACCCATCCCTTACAGTTACTCACATAACAATTTCTTTAAAAGATTTAATGACTGAGATTCTGCAGCCTCTCAGGCAACTTTATCTGGAGCGAAACAATTCTTAAAATTTCACCTGAGAGCTAACCTGAGAGTCTTCTGCAACCATTGAAATTGGTTACATTTTGTTTCCCTCTCACTGAATATGAAAGAGGATTGATAATTTTATGTTTTACTACAAATCTTACAACATTTTTAGAAATTCTCCTCTGTACTTTTTTCCAAGGCTGGACAAACATAATTCCTTCCATCTGCCTTCACAGGTCATGTTGCCTAAACCTATCACCATTCTTCTCCTGAGCACTTTGCTCATTTTTCTGCTTTCTTGAAGTATGGTGCTGGGAACCGGCTTCTGTGTTCCAGCCAAGGCTGACTGAACACAGAATAGAAAGGTCTTTATCACTTTGGTCATGTATACGACAGTCCTACCAGTATATGTTAAGAAAGATTTTCTTTTCACAGTAGCAATATCACAATGTTGAGCCTGTCAATTTACAGACCATTACAACTCCTCAGTGCTCTAGCTGTGCAGTTATTCTTTATATCGTATCATGCACTTTACTTCTTCAGGCCACAGTTCTTTGCATTTGCCTGCTGAGTATCTTCCTGAATTATTAGGCTCATTTTACTACCTCTTCTATCTCTGGTGTGAGGCCTTCCAGACCAGTGTCATCTGCAAACTGTTTTTTTTTTCTCTGCCATTCAAGTTTTAAGTTAATATGTTCAATAGTGTTTGGCCAAAGACAAATTATCTACTCCAGTTGAAATTTATTTCCAGTCTGACACTGATACTCCTAAGGCACATGTTTTCTCTCAAGTAAGTGGTCATCCTGTAGTAACAACCTCCAGTACATTTGGTTGTTTACTCACAAGACTTACCATGAGGGAAAATACCGAGTTTTAGAAAAAACAGTATGCTGCTTCTTTCTTTCCATTATGCCACTTCTGATATCAAGGAAGATAAGTAGCTTGAGTTTACATTACAGGTTCTTGATGTGTTGGCAAATTCTCTGTCTTCTATGTTCTAAAAAAACAATTGTTATTACGTAGTCCAGAGTCTTGAAATTGGGTTGGTTTGTAGTTCCCTCCATCTTCCTTTTCCTTCCTTTTAGGCACTTTATTTCACTTTTATTACTCTACCAATCTCTCCAAACTCTCAAAACCAAGTGGTTTAGAGATCATACTGACTCCTAAATGTTTCAGGTCACTGATTCTTGCCAGACGGTGAGAGATAAGGTGTCAGGGATATTCTGAGGTGGCAGGGAAGTGGTATTGATTCTAAGCTAAGAACTCATTGCCGGACACATTCTTCTGGTAGAGGAAGCACAGTAGCCATGTTGACACTGAGACAGCAAGGAAGGAGAGGTGAGGAGCTCTCCCTGCAGAACTCTGGAGAGGTGCTAAATTTCTGAAATATGGCTTGATTACAGAAAGATTGGCAATCTCTTCTGAAATGATTTCTGCCAGGCACTGCAGTATTGAATACATGTAATTTCCACCCCCCCCTCCTTGGGTGGGGTAAATCTGTCTTTCTTGAGAATTAATTGTATTTAATTTTGGTAACGACTGATGTTATTATGAAGAGGTTGACCATGCTTCCTTTAGGGGAACTGAAGAGAAGAATCCTGGAGTGGGAATTAAGCTTTCCTTACACCTTTTGTTCTGATGTTTTTCAGAGGAGAAGCCACCTATGTGTGCAGTTGTTGAATGTTCTGATATTTCATGCTATTTCTCCACCTCTCCACTGCAGTAAGCAACCAGAGCAGCTTTGCTTCCTGCTTAGCCTCTGATAATTCAGCATTCAGTGGACTAATAATATGGATATTGAGGAAGCCTGGAACAGAATATTTGCTTGCTGACGAAGCATAAATACGCTTTAGCTTGGTACTTATAGACAGATGTGTATAGCAGCTGGATCTGAAAGAAGAATTGGAGTGCTCAGCACTTGTTTGAAGCATGCATCCATATATGGTTTTCATGTCTGGATGAGCAGCATTTTGTGTTGTCAAATACTGCATGGGGGAGAGAGATACTCTGGCAACATTTGGCGTTTAGCTGTGAGAAGGCACTGATGCCAGAACATATTTCAACATCAAGAATAGCTACATTTCTGTACAGGCTTGAACAGGATCCAAGGGTTCAAAACATCAGATTCTTGTTTTTGCTCTCTGACTTGTGGAGTAGTCAAAAAGGGATATCAAAACAGGACCAGAGGAGTTTTAAATTTAGAAATTAAACTTTGCTTTTATTTGGAGTGACCTGTACCTTGTAGTGTTAGGCATGATTCATTATGAGTCTTCTGTGACTATTCAGCTGTTGGTTATTATAGATTACTTCTTAAAGAGAAGGAGTTCTTGCTCTTCAGACTTTGTTTATTGGGTAAGCTGTCTATACCCTCACAAATGCAAGTAGCTAGACTGATTACATGCCACAAAGGTAATCAGGGAAATAAAAAATCTTTATTTCATACCTGAAGACAGGATGATTTTTGATGCAGTTGTGGAGTTTTTGACAAGAATGTCAACATTTTAAATTGAAAAATACAGTATTTTAGAGTGCTGTTGCAGCTGGAAGAGCCACCGTTACAGTATAGGAACAAGAATGTGACCAGAGAGTCAGTTGTCTTTGCACCTTTCTGAAGTATCTTTACAGTGGAGACTTGCAGAGTGATTCTGCCTGTCTATATCCCCATCCAGCAAGCTGGAGGTTGGGGGAACACACCACCATTCACTGATCTCTGGTGATAGGAGTGCTGTAGCAGCTGGCTTCCCCTGCAAGGAAGGAGTTTTAGAGATGAGTGTTGCTGTGAAATTATGAGGATCTGAGGAATAAAAGGAAAAGTTTGTTGGTTTTTGTTTTTTTTTTTAAAGAGGTCTAGGATAATGATACTAAAAACGTAAGAGATCCTAAATTAATTGATTTGAGTAATCCCTGAATACAATAAAGCTGCCATAGAACTCTTAGGATGAGTCATGTCTACTGTGTTTAATACTGATTTACCTGGTATTTGCCTTTCTTGCTCATAATCCTAAAAAATACTCTTAATAAGAAGTAGTTTCCAACTGGGAAAGGGGAACAATACATTTATATGTTTACAGTATGTTAGCAAAAAAGCATATCAATTTAAAACCAAACATTAATCCAGTTGCCTGATAGAGACAATATGCATATAATGAATATGGAGCTCTCCATGCTCACAGGGACTTTGGATATATTTCTGAATAAGGGCTGGCATTTTCATGGAAATGGCAATTTTTACATCAGTGTCAGACTGTCAAAGGTCTGATGAGATGACAAACCCTCCTGATGCATTTGCCCAGACAGATGTTTAAGAAGACGACATTTCCAAGACATCTGCATCTTCATGGCATTTTGGGGTTGTGCTGGTTCATGACTGCTCTGCCTGCTGGTTGAAAGGAGGCTGACAAGGCAGGTAAGTACAACATTTGGCTTACCTGCTCTTCGATTTTTCCTCACCTCATAGTTTATTTTAAACATTTCTCTGACCTTGAGAAGACCCAAAAGAAGGGAATTTAAATGTTGCAGTCCTCATTCTATCAGGTTGAGTGACCCAGTGTGTATTCCTGCAAATGTCTTTGATATGTCATCCTTTAAAAACCTGTATATAAATATCTTCTATGTCTGTACCTTAACATAGGGGCTGCTTCTTCCACTTTGCAATTTATGCAAAAACATAAGCCAACTCTCTTCCTTTCTCTATTCCTGTAAAAAAAAAGACTTTTATAAAACATATAATACTGAAACTCCTGCTATGAAGTTGTTACCTATAGATTATGAAGAGATGTAGTATTTGTCATGTTCATAATTTAATTAAAGATATTTTCATACTCTTCTCTAGTATAGATCTATGGAGCGTCAAAACTGCTAATATGTGAGTAATGGTCTGTTTTGTATAAATTGCATTCTGTGGCAGTGATAACTATCAGTCCCAGATTTATTCATGATTTGAAGTGGGTAGCTTTACATAGGAACTCCAACACATGTCTGTGGAGTTCAGAGTAAAAGCTGTTCAGACACGGTGATTTTATTTAGCCTAAAATCCAGACGGTTATTACACTCGATTAAGATTTAGCAGACTATTACTGTTGTTCAGTCCTACTGATTTTCAGTGCATTTGTGTAATGATTTGTGCCCTTTGAGATTCCCATATGTTAACCTAGAAACCATGTTTACAGATTGTAATCCTTTGTGCTCTACAGGCCTGAGCAATCAATTACAATATGCCAACATTAAAGAGACTTGCTGTTTCAAACTGAAGAAATTTAAATCAAGAATTTGTGACTGAATTTCTTGTTAATATTTTTCCATTGACTTGTTGACTAGTTGCTACAGACAGGAGACTGTTATGGTGGTCACAAGGTGAATAGACTTCAGGAAGAATTGTGCAGCCTGAAGATTGTTTGTTAAAACCAGGTATTATTCCATTTGTTTCCCATACATTCTGATATGACAGTGATATTTAAGGACATTTCTACTATCTGTAGGGTTCTTGGAATTATATTTTGTGATTAATGCATAGACAAAGGTTCTCAAAGAACTGATCACAATGAGCATCCAACACCCTTGAATGTTTAGTGATGCCTTCGGCGTTCACAAAATCGGATGTTAATATTGAGACAAGAGAGTCCTCCCTGCACTGCTCTTCTGGTTCCAAACAGAAGTAGGACACCTTAGAAGCACAGAGTCCTGATTTCTTTAAACATTGATAGAACTGGTGTCACAATACAGATAATTTTATATTAATAAATGCTAGGGTCCTGATCCTTTAAGCTGTATACTATTCATTTCATATAAAAAAAAAAGTATCCCCAAAATTCTGTTAATGTTTGAGAAAACATGTACCAGAAAATGTTATTTAGCACTGATAAGTTGAAAGCACATTTTTTTCATAAGGGTCCATGGGAAACTGGAACCTTGTATAGGTGGTAATGAGATATACAGTTAATTCTGAAAGCAGATAAAACACACTTTTGTGTTTTTACAATTCAAAGTATAGCCCTTTGAGGCTGGGGCCCTATACATGGCCCTTGCAGTTACTTTCACTGCAGGTACAGAGGCTGAGAAATATCAGCTTTCTTTGCTACAATTCAGTCTTTCTCATTAGAGTATGAGACCTTTTAAGGCTGCTATGCTGAAGAAATTCGGGGACTTTTACCCATGCATAGTTTTGGAATGAGGTCCAGTTTTTCAGAAACCAGTTTCTCATTAACTCTTTAATTATTAATTGTTATATTTTACAACAGCTGTAGTTTTCCAAGTTAGCATGAAAATGATCCCTACATTGTCTTTTTACGGTTTTCTTCAGCTGATTAACTCTAGCTGGTTTATTATCTCTATGCCATTCATTTAAATTAACAATCTGCAAAGGAATCAGATAAAATGCTTCACATGTCCCATTATGGGGGTAGTAGTGGTTCCTCAATTAGGCACAGCTACTTCAGTTTCCAATCTGTTCTTTAATGGTCAACACAAGATATTAATTTAAAATAGTATTAACCAACAAATGTATTTGAAAAGATATAGTTTGGTGGTAGAAACAACATTAGTGGTGAGAAAAACATGCTGTTTTACTTACTGAGCATTTGCACGACAATTGCTATTGTATCTATGAAGCTCTGCAGTGTTACAGACTTGCAAATCACAACCTCTAGTTGCAAGAGTGTAATCTGATTGATTGTCCATTGACTTTCACAGATGACGATGAGCTAGGAACATATCTGAACACTTCTTCCCATCACATAGATGGGGGCAGGTGGGGAGTTGAGGGTGGGGACAGTCCTGATCTTGCTATAAAGTTTATCTAGCATTTTATATGTTTTGGGAATTCCTGAAAAATACTGGTAATAATTAAAATTTAACAGTTATTTAAGCAGCTGCTTTGTTAAGAATCTGATAACAAAACTGGTCATAGGGAACATAGATCAGAACAGGGAAAAGTTAAAAACACAATTTGATGGCATATAGCAAGTCCCATTCTTAAGCATTAACATTTTTACACAATGGAGAAAAAGAAAATAGAACATACTGAAAAAACTCTGGCAGTCTTTCTGTCTTAGCAACACTACTGTAGAGATGCATTTGTACTTTAATACACTTCCAGTATATTCAGTACTGCATTAGCAAAATGGCAGCTCTGACTTGGAAAAATATGAGCATGTTCTGTCTTTAAAAAGTGAAAATCATGACTCATTAATAATTTCAGCATTTAAGAAGTGAAGCTACATTCTGGTTTTACCACTCTGTTGATGCTGCAAACATACAAAATCAAATGTGTAGGTACATTCAACATTCATGCTACTAGGATTCTGAAGCTGAGTGCTTTTATGAAGATTGATTAAACAGCATATTAATTCTGCACAATCAGCATGTTACACAGTTTTTGTAGGTGGGTAAGCCAAAGCATGGAGAATCTGCTTTGCCTGACATTACACAACTAAGCTGATACCCTTGAAAACATCGGAAAAAGGGTAAAGTAAGGAAAAAGTATGTGGAAGCATGAATTAAAAAAAAAATAAAAAATGTCCTCAGTGACTGATAATTGGAAAAACATTTTGTGGTTTATTGAAACTAAAACATATGATGAAATTTTGTAATGAGATGAAAGGAAAAAAAAATGTTAAAACTCTCTTGAAAAGACAGATATCGTTAGATCAAATTTGCTTTTGAACTTATCTCCCTGTTGTATCCTTGCAGATTTATTTTCAAAGTACATTCTTTTCATCAAACATTCCATAATAACTTAACTGTAAACTGATTCATGGCACTATTATTATTCACAATTAAAACAAAACTGTGTTTGTCAATATAAATGAACAAAGTACAGTCTCTGATGCAATATCCTTGACTTTTTTAATCCTGTTTGTGTGTTTAAGCACTAATTGCGAAAAATGATAATCCATATGAGGTCACCTGGGTCCATGCAAATGAGTTTTTATTGTATGTTCTGATACTGTAAATATTTATTGAGCTGTCCAAGTTATTGGAACTATTCATTATAATCTTTCCTGTAAAGGGCAGATTTCTCTGTTAGGAGCTTCCTGAAGGAGACAAGACAGTAGGAGAAGTTATTTGTAGAAAAGTTCTTTTAAATATCAATATGCAATATTAAGGATATTTTGCATTGTTATATAATTGTACAGTAACATGATAGCATATTATCATGCACCTATATCATGGCATAATATACCATGAAGTAACCAGTCTTTTTTGCTATGTTCAAACAGTGAATTGACAATTCCAAACCAAGTTGCACTCGACATTCTGGGGGAAATATATGAAAACAGATTTCAGCGTCTTTTTACATTTCTAGACTTATTAGGTGCTGGACAGTCATTTTTACAATGGACCAACATAGGTAAAGTCTCAAACATTGAGGAATGCAACCTTTTTATCACAAAGTTGCTTTAAGTTCCATAAATATTTGATGAACTTACACTGGTAATGTCAGATGTTATTATTGTTAATAATAAATAATGACTTAGAAAAGTCGTTAAGCTTCCGTCATGCTTTTTGTCCTCATGTGTATCTTAGCAGGTTGGAGTTCTATAGGAGATTTAGAAATACCAAGGCTTCTTTAACCTGTCTGATAATTATCCTTAACATTTCTGTTACAAACATACAAGGTAAATCATACCATGTGGTTTATATTAAAATGTGTCTCTAAATGCCAGATGCTTATTCTCTCCAAAATATTTCAGGCTTCATTATGTGTAACAATGCAGAATTACATGGTCTTGGACTTATGCATGTCTGTATGTATACTCTTTGAAGGAACTACAGTTTTTCTGTTAAAAAGAGGTATCTTCTTTTGTTTAGGAGAAAGTTTCAACCAGTTTCAGTCTCTGTTTGTTAAATATCAGGTGAAGCTGCAAAATTTATTCAGACAATAGAATTGTTTAGTTTTTGAACCAGAAGCAATCAAGATTCCCCAATCTTTTTCAGAAGTAATCGGCTATTGGAGAATACAAAATACTATTCTTACAGCTCGTTGTTTCCTTGCAGAGATAGCAAGTTCCTGGAGAGTGATCATAGGCTCATATGTTGACCTTTTCTTCCCTGAAGTCCAGATGCAGCAGCCACGGTCCCTTTTCTGAAGCTTCTGAAGTTAAATTATTGGAAAGTGGTAGTATGCATAGACTTCAAATTCTCGTCTCCACTATTTCATTATTTGGCAATGTCTTAAGTCAGACTTTTGCTCCTCAAATGGGGAGATCAGAGCTGTTCAGAATAATTTCTAATATGTAATTCATTCCATCAATTCTCTTTGCAACTTACTGAGTGCAAGTTGCTTTTTTATGGGTATGCTTTGTTACATGGACAATTTTATATGAACAGTCTTTAAGAGTGAATTGTTGAACTGCTTGCTTCAGCTGCTCACTCTGTGCTGCGCTGCTCATTCCTCACACTGAGTGAGTGGCCACCTCAGCTGCCTAGGACTACATTTGCTCCCTGACCGAATGACTGAAAACTTTCAAAATGCAATCAGATATGAATAATATATGATAAATGCCTATGTTCACACATGGATAGCCTGGTTTGCATGCAAATATTGGAATTCAGATTGTTCTCTGTGTTTTAGAATATCTGTAGGAATGACCTGAGAACAGGAACTTTCACGATGCGTTATTTTAAGCATTCATGCCACATCACTGTTAAGTGTAAGAGCACTCTCTCTCCACCAGACCTTTCATG
This sequence comes from Chloroceryle amazona, assembly GCA_027560015.1. Lineage (NCBI taxonomy): Eukaryota > Metazoa > Chordata > Aves > Coraciiformes > Cerylidae > Chloroceryle > Chloroceryle amazona. The sequence goes on from JANHFX010002601.1 coordinate 28,422, forward strand.
GTCCTGAAAGTTTTAATGGGCTCTTCTTTGTTGCCACTGGGGATCTGTATCCTCCATCTCTTAAACCAGTTAATAAAATTGCCTTCAGTTTTGTTTCATAGTAGAAAATGGTAGCATTGTTCCATCACTACTTAAATATATGGGGATGATAGCGGCACCAGAGATCAGGTGCTATCATGAATTATTTGACAGGTGAGAACAAAGTGGTATGTCTGTTAGTAAAGAGCTCTTTTGCATGACCTCGGGGGACAAATCTGGTTGATAAAATGGCAGTAATAAACTGAATTTGCCTACACCTTAAAACAGATAAATGCACATATACAAATATACACATACATGCATATACAGATGCATAAATGCATACATATATTTGTGTGCATGTGTGTAAATGTTGTGTTGGAGAACACTAAGAAGCATCTATTGCCCAGCATTCACAAGTAATTTGGAATTCTTTACCCTCTGTGTAAACATCTAACTGCACTCTCATGATTATATCTTTCCTGAGTGTCCACCCCTGATGGTCATTGTAATAGTCTTCTGGAGCTATGAAGCTAGCAAGGCATGCCATGGAAGGTATAAAATGCCTCCCCAAAGGTTTCTGAAGTGTTAAGATGTTCCTTAGAATGATATAATTCCCAATGTCTTCATTCTAAGTTGGTATTTTAGAGATCTGAACTGACCTTCAAGAAGCTGTCCTAGAAATGCTTCATCCACTGCAACTTTGCAATTGTTTTGTCTTGGAATGAAGTCTCCTGGCTTATAGATAAGTCTTATATCTGCAGGGGAAGCTTGTGGCAAGCTAAAGAATTTCTCCACCAGCTTGAACCTGAACATGCTTCCATGTGTGTTCAGGTTAGGCCAGAAATCCAGGCTGAGAAAATGAGAGAAAAATGCATGGTGAGAATGCCATTCTCACTGCCTCTCAGTGAAGAAGCAACTGATAGTGACATGGAATTGAAAAGAGAATCAGAGGTTTCAAAATTCTGGCTCAGTAGTATAGTCTTTGCCTTCAGAAGCTGGGTACAAGAATGTCTATAGAAACTGCTTCATCTTTTATAAAGGTGACTTCACCCTCTCAGCTGAGGAAGTAACTACTCCCAGTGTATTCCATATTTTTTTACATTGAGATGTTTTAAATTGAAAAAGGTAACCGTGTCTACCCAGAACATCTGCATGCCACATGGGATTCCTGTGGCCTTACCATCTCTCTTTATGAAGAAATCTACATGATGCTTTACATTATGCATATTTGTGTATGCACAGTGCCAAATAACACCTTTAATTATATCAGCATACAGAGGGATCAATCATCAAAAGTTTTTACCATCATGTGCATTCCTATCACAGCAATCTGTTGACTTCTTGGACTGTTTTCTCTTAGTACAATATATCTATATTCCGTATGCAAATTCCACTATGAATGGTTTTCCTGTTTTGTAAGCTAGACTGCCCCTGTAACATGTGGGATTGAGTTAAAAATGACAAGAAGACAAGCACAAGACACATTATCTTGACAAACTCAGCCTCCAAAAATTAGCCTGTGCCTGAATTATTAAAATAACAAGGAATATTTCACACAGCTGTGGAGAAATGCTCCTAATTGTCCACTTTAGCCAACTTCTTTCAGACTTCACTATCGGTCAATTTATGGTAGTGGCTTGCAAATTCCTGAACTCCCATTAGAGAAAAGTGCAACAGCAGTCCAACACACCCTCATTTATTTTAATAACCTGCCAAGCAGACATGAAAATGTTAAAGTTGGAAGGCTATAACATGACAGGAACCTGACTTGTCACAGCCACATTATAATCTAGTTAAACTGCTTTCTTTCTGCCTTTCATGTCTTTTCAGGTAAGTGGAAAACTAATTGTCAAATTACTAATTTTGTTGGCATTAATATCAATACTAAGGCTAGAGAAGCATGAACAGATAGGCCTGTGGTTTTTCTTCATATTATGCTTGGATGCTGGAAAGCATTCTGTAAATATAGGAGGATAAAATCAGAGCCCAGTCTTTCTATCATCACTGACCTATTTATTTTAAGAGACATTGAAGTTCTATAAAAAGGCTTGTTAAAGTCTCTGGGTTCTTTTATTATTATTTAATGCCTGGAAATCTTGTTTACTTCAATCTTGTTTCCTTTGTGCATAATAGTGTACCTGATGTAACAGGGCCAGTATTCACATCTAAAGTATTAATGGCACAGTCTGATCTTGTAGGAGAATACAAGGAACTGCACTACTGAGAAAAAAAATCTTCAACAATGTCAGGGTCACAGTATCTTTCAAAATCAGCTGTTAAGTAGGTCACACTTCAGCTGCAGGAAGGGTCGAGAACATTACTGCAAAAAGTACTTGGGATGATTGAGGAGCATGTTGAGAGATGGGGACAGCTCAGGTGAGTGGAAGGAGGACGTAATTGTGATGAACTTGGAGATATGAATCCAGCTACAGACAGGCTGCTAGACCCTTGTACCTACAGGGGGGTTACTTGCCCTACAAGACATGAAGGCCACCATGTGCTTTCTTGAGGCAGGACTGGATCTACTGCTTAGGTCTTCAATCCCTTTTTCAGCTTGTTTTGGTTTGTTTGGGTTTGTTGTTTGTTTGTTTGTTTTTTTAATTTTATTTTTATTTTAGGGGGAGCTGTTTGCTTGCTTGCTTGTTTTTCTTGCCTATTTGATGATACTGGGAATGGGACTTCATACGTGATTGCACAGATTTTACTGGCCATCACGGTGCAGACAGCTTCCTGTGAATAATAAGCCTTCCACAAAGAAGAGTGAGATGTCTTAACAACAAAGGAAACACAGCCTTTCCCAGCAATACCGTGGAAGCTTTTCCTACCAAGTACTTAGCTTTGTCTCTGTTTCATCTGGAATGGGTCGCTTACAATGCGTCTAGGGTACAATGGCACATCTTATTAGCTGTGGCTTTGCAGGAAGCTGAGTGTTCATTTGTAGAAACATGTTACCATTTCTTGTATGCTTTGGGACAGAAGTTATCTTCCATTGCCTTTTACCAGCTCTTTTTTTTCTCTGCTTAAGAGAAGCATGTGGAAGCCCATTCCCACAGACTCAGCACATCCATTCTGTCCCATCTGGAACCAGAAAACGTAGCATCAGAAGACAAAATTCTCAGTGTTACTGACAGGATTAATAAGACTGTGATTGCACTCAAGTGAGTCCTGATGATTTTGTAAACACTTCCTTGTGAAGACTATGAACATAGTCAAACCCATAACAGCCCAGAGCAGTGGTAGTTCTGTATGGGACTGAAGAATGAAAGTCTGAAAGATTCGCTACATCCCTCTCCATCTTATCCCCTCCTCTCTTTTCACCGCTCTCACCATACTTCTTGCAAAATAGGCTTGCTAGGTGTGGGCTCTCACACAAATGTTTGCAAAGTGGCATTATTACAATGAGCGGGAAGAGAATAAGAGAGCAGAAGAAAAGCAGGTCTGCTGGAGCACAAGCAGAGAAAGGTGAGCTAAGTGGTACAGATAGCTTTTCTGTTCCCAGAAGATAATAAGGATCACATGCAAACTTGGGATGGTAAATAAGGCAGCTAAGGATATAAGAGCAGTCAAGGGTCTTACAGATAACTGATTTTCTGGTATTGCTGGCAGAGTAGGGAACGTTTCTGTAGTCCCCTGAGAATCGGGTCACCTGGGAGAAGCTGTTACAGGGGTTCACTCAGGGGAAAATGGTAACTCCTTCATGAGATGTTAAATTGGCTTTTGAGAAGAATCGCTGATTCCCAGAAAGACTGATGGTTTAGGTTGGATGGAATTTTTGCTAAATCATTTTCCTGCCTAATTAAAGCTTTTCAAATAATTAGAAATTAATAGAAATACTATGATTTTCCGTCAGTGACTCTGCCTTTGTGTTCATGTGTGTAAGTGTTGCACATACTCTCCTGTACTTGGTTCTACAAAATACTTATAAACGTGCTTTTTACTTTTGCTATTGTCTGTTTTAAAAATGTCTCCATTTTGGGAGACAAGAAGGCAGCCGTGAATGTTTAACTTGCCATTAGCATCTATATTTTATGTTTGAAACATTTAAAAGCTTCTGTTTTAAATGAAGATAAACACATCCCCAAACAGCTGTGCAGTGCATGACACAGAACAATTGAGTAAGCATCAAAGTGCTTAATAGATAAAACAGTGCTGGATGTGGTAAAATAAACAGGACTTAATCCCTTTATAACTTGAGTAAATAAATACAGCTTTAATTCAGATACAGTTTTGCCTTTAGGTTGCTCTGTTCTGTTAACACCTATCTGTCAGCAGTAATACCATGTAAATGAACTACTCTCAGCCTTTCCCCTTGCATCTTGTTTAATCCTCTTCCATTCTTCTAATCATCCTACACACAGAAGCCAATATCTATTTTCATCTGGCAAGATAGGATCTCCTAAGGAATTAAAGACGGTTTCCACTTAGCTCCACAGTAGGCAAAGGCTGGGCTGTGATCTAGGGCTTTAGGGACTTCTCATAATGCGCTGGTGCTCGCTAGATCGAAGAATTGAGTTCTGGCTACTGGATTTTTAATCCTCCTGTGGCTGATGTTGGGAGCTCCAGTGATTTAAGATCTTTGATTACTCAGAGCTTGGCCCTTTGATTGAGTGAACTTCTGAAGACAGCGTGTGACTGATTTCAAGTTAGTGGTTTTAAGTAACTACTGTAAAAAATAGATAGGAAAAGCCCTGTGATTAAGATGCACTGTCTCTCTTTTTAATTGACTTTCTGAAGCTATCTGATTCTTTACTCCTACTCTCTATACACAAAAGAAAAACTGTATAGATCAGTATTTGTTCTAATGAAGAACTCAAGTGTCACAATATCGGCCTGTACTTGTTTGCAGTGACATGCCTGTTAAAACTGTGGACACTAAAAGATGTATTTTAGAAACACACTTCTTACAGGGCATGTATTAGAAATAGCATCAAATATTGCCTTAATGCACAGGGCTGAGTTAAGCAGTTGATATAATTTCAGTTTGCAATATGTTTCCAGATACTATATATTTGCTAGCATATGTGCATAAAGGCAGTCAGAGGACATGGAAAGCTGTTTATGTTCGCAATTTGAAGTATTAGCAGTTTCTGAAACTGAACATAGGTGTTTTGATGCATCTAACTATATTCCTGCAGAAATGTTTAATAGCAATCATTCTGAGGCAGGTGGATCTTCTCTGCCGAGAAATGTTCCAATAACATTTGCCTTTTGTGGAAATAAAGCAGTTGGGTTTTTTTGGTAAAATATAATTTTAGTGCAGTTACCTTGTTTCTATATGGTCCTCAAGATAAAAGGGTGCAGGTGTTGTCTATTTATATCTTAGGTTCCTGTTAAAAGCAATAATGCCCATGTTTAAAAGGTGAGATAAAATACAGTGGGTGCATTGCAGGGAACTGTTCAGTTGTGTCTTTTATTTGAATGTCCAGCATCTTTATCTTGGGGAATAAAAGCAAAAGTAAGGATAAGAATACTGGCTTAGAAAAAAAGAGTGGCTATGTGGAAGCCAATTCAGTTTGCCCATTCATTTTATGGGTGAGCTGCAGAATTATTGAGGCAATAGTGAGCTATGGAGAGGTCCCAGATTTGTTTCCATGTACTTGTGGAAAGATTTTAAATATGAAGGTAGTGAAAGAGACTGTCTCTCTGACGTATTTATATCAACATCATTAGGTTCATATTCAAGCAAACCAGAACTGTGATCATTGTCTTGGAGAATAAAGGTAAAGAGCTGAGAAGGATACCACCTTCCCAGTGAAGGGCTTGACCAAGAGGTAACAGAGGGCACATAAGTTTCTCCAGATACCGTACATCATTTTTTTTTCTGGGAGTAGAACCCCATAGATGCACAGAGAAGTTATGCAAGAGCATTTTCTTCGAGTCTGTAGTATAAAATCTTGTAAACTAAAGCTTGCCCTTATTTTTTTTTTGCTTTTTTTTGCTTTTTTTGCTTTGACATTAGGATTAGAAACTATCACTTCAAAGTGACCTCACATATTCCTTTAACAATAAAATCAGGGCTTCTGAAGTAGAACAGTGGGTGAGAATGGAGCCCCTTTGCTATCTGGGAGTTGAGTTTTCCTTTTGTTTTACTTGCTACTTGATTGTCAGGTTCACAAAATCTTGCAGAACGATGCCACTTTTGCTCAGTGAGTCGGACGTAGGGTATTAACCATGTTTCAGGACAGCCACAGTGGTTACAGATATCATTCCTATTCACTGGGTATGTATATTCATTCTCTTTCTTAGACCTCTCTGCAGAGACAATAGCATCAGGATCTTTGCCTTAAAGCAATACAGAAATTTCAGGTATGCACCATGAATCTGGTTTCTTGAAAAAGTGCAAATGACATTACCTCTCTTTATTGACCTTGTAGATAGAGTTTTTTAATATACTTATATAGGGCATTTTATATATTATATATGTTTTATATATATTTCTGTGTATAAACCACATATGTGCACATCCCCTCATTCCCATGTATGTGTTTATATGAATGTGGTAGCTTCAGGAGCTATGACAATCATCTCACTCATCCTCTCCAGTGAGGGTTTCTCATGTATTCTCTTCACCCAGATGTCTGTTCAGTGCACACTATCAGTTTTTCCTCTATGTTTCACTTCTTGTTGCTTTTTTCTTTGTGCAGTCTCTGTTAGCTTACTGTTTTGGGTGCCTGTCTCACAGTAGTTTTATGTCTTTCTCACAATTCTCTTTCACAAGCTAATGTTTGCAGTTCTCCTAGATTTTGCCTTTTGCATGGGAGCTGCATGACTGGAGAATGAAAGTGTTTGATGCTGATACCCTTTTGTTCTATGTGAACATCCTCTGTAATCTTCTTGAGCAGGCTTTAGGGAATACACAACTTTGCTTTTGCACTTGAAACTGAGCTGTGTGAATATGCTAATAAACTGTACACATGAGTTTGGGAACCTCATTTGTATAGACTGTTCTGCTGCATTTCCGATGGGCACATACTTGGTCATTTGGGCATGCTTTTATGTGTGCACATGATGTGGCAAATCTGCATAACCAAATACTGAACAGTATAACACTCCCTGTATAATCATTCATTAATTTTATTAAAGGTGTGCTGGGACTGGAATAACAATTAATTAAAAAAAGTAAAAAAGCATAATTAGTAACATACTTTTCCTCTTGCAGCTTTCTTTTTTTTCTGGATTCTTTTTTCCTTGTGCCCTAATTATTTCTCATCTTTTAAAATTCACTTTAATTTCAATTTAACTCTCCCTGGGCATGCAAACTTGACAAGTGGTGTGTGTTTTGTTTTTTTTTTTCTGAAAGATTGATTGACAGCAGTTTCAAAACTGTCACAGTGCTAATTAAAACCTTGAATATGTGTCTTTATGAAGCCTGAAACATGCTGCACTGCTGCAAAATCCTGGATCCTGTGTTTTGAATGATTTTTTTTTAACAGCTAATATAAAATCATTATAACTTGCCTTTCCTCAGGCTTGATATCCAGCTCTCTCCTTCACACTTTATCACTGAATTTAGAGCTTATGTTGACAACATGAGAAAGAGAAGCCCTCCCAGGCAATGATACCTGCTCTGTTTAGTCAATGTCATTTTACACTATGCCTTTTCTGCTTGAAAGAGCTGGACAGAGTTGACCCTTACCAAAGTGCAGCACAGTTTGACTCACAGTCCTGTGGATACCTGGGGGATCCATGTTAGGGATACAATGGTCATATCTTACCATCTCTGGACTGACTACTGGAACTGTGTTGTCTGGAATCTTCTACTTAATACTTAAATAAACAATATTGATAGCATAAGGCAGTGATTGGTGTATGCATCAGACTTGAGTCCTGCTTTCTAGCTTGCAAGAGTACCCCCAGGGTCAGAGTACCCCCAGAACCTTAAGAAAGGAGGCAAAGGCAAATATCTCCCACTAAGCCACAACTGTAAAGGCAAGGTAGAATAACAGTCCTTGTGTTCATCTGGAAGGTGTCTGTCTTCCTCTTTCTAACCCTGTATCAGTCAGTTTTCCAGTAAACCAGAGAAAATGATGTGGAAGCAGGGTGAGGATTCTGCCTCCCTTTATGGCAATCAGTAGAAAAGATTAAATGTATGAGAAGATATCCTGCAGCAAGCATGCTACCAGTCCTGTTCACAACATCCAGAGAAGGTCTTGCTCCTTCTCATGGTCACAGTAGCAATGTGTTACCTCTTTGTAAGTACAGTTCATTTCATAAAATAATACTTGGTGTGACAATATTTATTACATTATTAAAACAAATTAAACTGGTCTGACTACTTAATGTTTTAAGAATCTGCTTAAATACATTGTACAGAGGCATTAGACTAAGTAATCTGTATTGCTAAGTTTCGAGGGGTGTTGCCTTTTTTTTTTTTTTTAAAAAAAAATGCCCATCTGATTATAGACAGGTGATATATTCAGATTTTCTGCAGTCATACACAACACTTAAAAAATGGGCTTGTTTTCTCTTTCTGTTTCTTGTTGACATAAGCATTCTGAAATAGTGTTGTATTTAAATGATTTTCTTACCTTCCAATGAATAACAATTAAAAATAGTAAATATTACCCATATTTAGTGTAAGCATTCTTGTACTTAATTACATAATTCTTGCAGAAATGAAGTTGAACTTTAAACAGTTTGGCTAAACGTTCTTTCCTCTCACAAACACTCCAGTTCTTGTTCCTTAGCTTTAGCAGCATTGTAATTGTTCTACCAGCCACCTCGCTGCTTAAACCCTGTTTTCCCTGTTCTAAACATACAGCAAGTTCATCAGGATCACTTGTTGGAGATGGTGCTTCCTTCTCTGTGCCTGAGACTGTTCTAAATGTGATGCACCATCTGCCAGACTCAGCCACCTCATCTATGGTCCTGAATGTCCAGCATAAATCTTTTAGTGTGAGTGCTTTTGCTCTCTGTCTGAATGGCTGTTTTCATCCTCATCATCTTCCTCTGCTGAATCAAGGTCATCAAGACCATCCAGAGGGAAGGACAGAAAAACAGCATAGTGACAAGAGTTAGCAGAGCTCAGTATAAATTGATTGGTAAGGGATGATTTCAAATGATCTCACCTGCTATAAAAACAGCCACTAAAAAAATCAGCATCTCTTCCACTTGATGATAAGGACTCTTGCCTTTCCATCCCCCACCCCATGCACACTCTCCCTACATATTTAGAATGTATGTATTTCTTAAGTCCCTGCCTGCATCACTGCTCTGTCATGGTAATTTTCATGGGAAAATTGCTATCCATCAATTTGTGAGTTGTTGGACTTTTTAGGAATACATCATAAGAATATCAGGGTATAGAGAAGAGAGGTGAAAATGCATTTAGTTATGGAGGGCAAAAAGCCAAAGGATGTCAATGATACATTTTTTCCTTCCCTATGCAAAGACCTTTCTAGCAAAATTATTATAAAGAGCTAATACAGTTATTCTTAAGTAACTGCTTTTACCACATATATTCAGTCTAGGTTAGAGTGTCTATTCGTTACATTTCTGATTTTAATATGAACAAGAAATTGTGTCTGATGATAGCAACTGCCTGCTGTGGCAGTAATTGTGCCTAATTACAGGCAGAAGATATCCATAGGTTCATCCTCAGTCAAAATCTGCTCATTTGGGTCCACTCTGCTCATAGAAGTGGAGGGGTTTATCAGATTTTGACTCCTTATTACCTGAAAAGAACCTTTATCAGTTACTGAACACTCTGCACCTTTTCAGATAGAAATATTACTATTGTTTAAATCCCAAATATGAATTTTATTTTCTTCACTTTTAAATTATTGGTAGTACTTGTAATAAATTTGGCCTAATTAAGATGTGCAAGGCTCTGTATAACATGTAATACAAATACTCTTGCCTACAAATGCTTACAAGGTAATTTTATGGCAAGCAGAATAGATTATAATCAGCTAAATACAGGTTAGGAAGGTGGTAGGACAGCATAATGATCCTGTTTTGCATGAAAAGCAATAATCTTAGTTGATCACACTCTGAGACAGACTGTAGTTCAAAAAAATGAATAAATGTAAAATAAGACAGAAGATGGTCATTTATTTTTTCTGAGCAGGACTTTCTTATCAGTGTGCAGACACTGGAAGCTCCCTTCTCTTGATGGGTATCAGAGAGCAAAAGGTCTAGCTGATAAAATTCTTTAATGATTTAAAGGTAACTTTGGGAAGTAGAGGATATCAGATATTGGGGGCTGAATGAACTATTGCTCTCTGTATAGTAGCAGTGGCTTATCTTTCATACAGTGAAAAAAATGAGCAAAGTTTGAGGTAGAATGACTGTTTATTTGGCTTTGTAAATCTGGATTTAAACAGCAAGTGGAATAGAGAGAATAGAGAAATGGAAACCACTGTGGGTTTCATTCTTCCCTCAATGAATTTGTTACTGTTAGTGTTCTTGGACAAAAAAAAAAAAAAAAAGAAAAAAAAAGAAAAAAAAAGAAAAAATCCTGACATTGTTATTAATCATGTTTGTTATTGCAGTGGTTAAGGGTCAGCCAAATATTGATCCCCATTTTGCTAAGCCCTGTACAAACACAGACTTGACAATCTAAATAGACAAGTTGCAAATAATGTAGAGCATTACTGGAGTAAACTGGTCATAGCAGGATCCATCTTGTCAGTTCTGCAATTAATTTTAGTAGGAGATGAATCATTCAAAAAGAGAAGCACAAGAAAGTTGGTTAGGGAGTGATTGAAGGGCAGCAAAAGGAAGAATATGGAAAAAGCTAAGTATGTGACAGAGTCACAGAGCTGCTTACAACCTGCTACTCAGTTACTATGGAGTCATCTTTCTTCTCCAAAACAGAAAATCATAGCCTTGTGACTGACAATAAATCTGTATTCAGAACCTCATTCAAACATTTATTGAGAGCAAAATATTTTGGTTCTTTGTTGACAGCATGCAAACAACTTGATTTCACCCAATTTTATGACATCAGGTGTTAACATTGATGACAGTTGAAGGGAACCTGGGGCTGATCAGAGCTTTTCATCTCCTCTCTGCTCTGTTCATGTTTCCTGTAATATCAACGCAAGCCCGTTTTTAATCTTCCAGATCAGTTCCCTTTACACTCAGGCATACTAGGCCACCTCTGTGAATTCTTCTTAGGTTCTGGTGTGGCCAGGAATTCCTTGTGGTTTGCAGGGCCTTATACTCTTCAGTCTTTGTGGAAGAGCCACTGTTCCTGTATGTAGTCCACTTTTTGGAAACCCTTTCTCTAAGCAGTCCTGCATGACATGGAGCCCCGCATCACATACTGCTGGAAAGAAGTAACCCTTAATGTCTCAGTGGCTATCAGACACCTCCCAGTGCTTGCATAGATTTTCTAGTACCCTTACTGCATTAATGAATGGGAACAGTTTGTCTGGACAGGTTGTGAAATACCCATCCTCAGAGAGCTTCAAAATGTGATTGGACAAGGCCTTAGGCAGTCTGATCTAGCTCTAATGTTTAGCTTGCCTTGAGCCATATGTTCTACTGGATGGCCTCCCATGACCCCTTCATACCTAAATTACTGTGTGATGACCCAAATTACTCTGTCAATACATCAGTAAAATCTCTGGTCAAAAATTTTAATTTTATCATCTTTATGGAGGGATGGAAAAGATGAGGCCTGAGGCTTCTAAGTCATACCACAGATCTTCCAAAACTGCATTTGAAGCAACTCTGCTTCAGAAAACTTGTCACTAATGTAGAGCTTTTTTTGATTTAGTTTACTTTTGGGGATTTACCTTTTTGTCCATGGAGTTTAAAACATCTGGTGCACACTTCTTCATTATAGGTAATGTTTTATTTAAGGACTTAAAGGAGTTCACAACAGACCTTAAATTTATGTGACTTATTTCACAGGACCTTTACTAGTCACTTCTATATGTCTTTTTCAGAGTTTCAGGAAAAAATTTTTTTGTTTTTAGAGTTCTAAACTTCTAGCTATCAACAAGCAGTCTCTTGGCACAAAACCAACAGATCATCTGGCAATGGATATCCTTTTGTAAATAAGCCTGTCTTATTTCTTTCCTTTCCCGAAATAAATCAGAAGAAATTTTGTGGCTTTGAGTGAAATAGCTTCAAGTTCATCTACAATGAAACATAATTTGATCATTTAATCATAATGCTTCTCAATATTAAACTGCTTGTGCCTTTCAAGCATGGCTTTCTAATTTAATTATAAAAAACCTCACTGTATATTTTATGCTGACAAGCTCTTAGCTGTTTTTTTTCAGTCTTGTTACTGACCATAAAGAAATGTAGACTGGACACAGCATTACAGTTTTAGTATCCTTATTCAAGCAGTAGGAACAAAACCTATGAATTATTAATCAAATAAATACAATTATATGCTTTTGTATATATATTTATGCAGGTATATAATAAATCCTGACTTATTTTAATGTGCCTTCTTCAGTCTGTTTGAAACAGCTGTTTCCTTGAGAAGAGTACTTGTTTTTCTCCCTGATTATGTAATATTTAAACAGTATGATAGATCCAAATTCCACTGAAGTCAGTGAAACTGGTCAACTTCAACGGTCTTTCATTCTAGGTTCTGCTGATGTGTTGACAGTAATTTAAATGGCTAATACCTATTCAGTGAAGCTAATTATTCATAGAATAGGTGCACAGTAAGCGTATCTTTTATTGAGTGGCCATTCCTAGATGGAGCTATAAAAAATATAAGAATGATGCTGGAGTTTGGTTTATGCTTGATCAACCTGAGGTAACAGTTCTGTACTTTATTAGTTACACTGTCAGATAAATTGCATTTGGCTCCAGCATGTTTAAATACTGCAGCAACCATGTGTTCCTGTTCCTCTGCATTTGCTACTTACCATGTTGCACGTTAATTTAAAAAAAAATTTCAGTGACTTTCAAAGCCTGTGAGGGTGAAAACTCTCCCGTATCATTAACCTACAAAGTTTTCACAAACCTATATAGGTGTGAGCTGGGATTTGCAAAGGTGTGTGAGAAACATGGGTATCCCGCTCCACGGGCACTGTTGTGGGACCGGCTGCCCAAGTTTCTCAGATGCTGTTAAAAGTGGCACACCTTAGAATATTCCTCAACAGGCTAAATCGTAAATGTGTACCTCATTGTTAAAGTACATTTCCTTCACATCTGGTTTCATTAAGGTTGTGTGGATATGCTGAGGGGTTTTTAAGGGGGCAGTCAAACACCCTTTCATTTTCTATGTTTATCCAATATATTTGATCATACACACTGTTTTTTCTAGGTTACTTATAAACACATCAGTATAACTCCTGTACCCATTTGGTGCCTCAGCCTGGAAACACCACTGTGAAGAGACCAACATAGCTAAGCAGAGAAATCATGGTGGAGCTCCACTGCAGACAGGCAGCATACACTGATGGTGAAAGCAGGGAGAGGTTGTGAGAAATACTCAGAAATTCATGGAAGGTGTTAGGATGCCAAACCTCAGCTGGAGTTTACATCGGTGCTAGATATCAAAGGTAACAAGAAGAACTACTGGTATGACATCAGCAATAAAGGGCTGAAGAAGGAAACTGTGGGCCCATTGATGAATGGCATGGGTGGCTTAAGAACAGCATACACACATAAGACTGAGACAGTGCCTTGTTTGCATCAGTCTTCACCAACAAGATGTCCCTGGCCTCTGTGCTTTGTGAAAGGGTTCAAGAGCTACCATCGGTGGATGCAGACTGAAGCAGGGGTGACTTGAGAAAACTTCATCTGTATCCAAGGTTGAGAGAACTGGCAAGTGCTCTTGTGAGGTTGCTTTCTATCTCCAGAAGGCTTTCAAAACTGACTCTGACAAGATCCTCATAGAGAATCAGATGACAGACAGTGAGATGGACTGAAAACAGGCTGAATGGCCAGGCTCGGAGGGTGATGATCAATGGCACAAACTCTAGGTGTAGGACAGTAACTAGCAGTGTACCTCAGGAGTCAATACTGGGTCCAGTCCTGTTCAGCATCTTCATGATGCAGCAGAATGTACCCTGATTGATTTTGCTGAGGGTACAGAACTGGAAGGAGTGGCTGATATGCCAGACGGTCATACTGACATTCAGAGGGACCTCAATAGACTGAAGAAAGGGGCTTATAAAGTTCAGCAAGGGAAAGTGCAAAGTCCTGCACCTGGAGAGGTACAACCCCATGCACCTGAATATGCTGGGGGCTGACTAGCTGGAAAGCAGCTTTGCAGAAAAGGACCTGGAGGTTCTGGTGGATGCCACATTGAATATGAGCCAGCAATATGCACCTGCAGAAAAGAAGTCTAATGGTGTCCTGGGATGTATGAAGAGTGCTGTCATCAGATCAAGGGAGATGATCCTTCTCTACTCAGCAGTGGTGAGGCCACACCTGGAGTATTGGTTCCAATTCTGGTCACCCCAGTACAAAAGAGACATGGACACAGTGGTGAATCCAGCAAAGGGCCACTAATATAATTAAGGGACTGGAAGATCTGTCATATAAGCAGAAGCTTAGAGAGATGGAACATTTAGCCTGGCGAGGAGAAGGCTATATATGTATATAAATACCTGAAGGGAGGGGCAAAGAGGATGAATCCAGGCTTTTTCAGTGGTGCCCAGTGACAGTACCAGAGGCAATGGGCACAAACTGAAACACAGGATGCTCCATCTGAAAGAAACACTTTTTTACTTTGAGGGTGACTGATCAGTAACAGAGGTTGCCCAGAGCAGTTATGGAGTCTCCCACCTTGGAGTTACTCATAAGCTGCCTAGACATGGTCCCTGGCAATCAGCTCTATGTGGCCTTTCTTAAGCAATCACCATTTTGTGATTCTGTGATTCTATGAATTCTTTGAAAAGACATGGAAATCAGGGAAAAACCCTAGTGGCTGACTGGATCATCACTCAGAGAATGCGTGTTAGTTGGTTATAATCTACTTGGCTTTGGATGGAAAGAGCTACAGTGGTTTATTCTGGAACCTGTCCTCTTAAACATGTTTATCAGTGACCTGGAGAAAGCAATGGAATCTTCGCTTCTCAAACTTGCAGGTGGCACCAAACTGGGCAATGGTGACCAATTGTCATCAAGGCCAGGGATGCTATTCAGAGGCACCTGGACAGGCTGAAAGAGTGGATCAACAGGAACTTTTTAAAATCATCAATGTCCTTTGTATGGGAAGGGAAAACTCTCTGCAAGAACATAGGCTGGGGACAGAATGTCAAGGCAACAGCTCTGCAGAAGCTGGGCATGAGCCAGCAATGTGTCCTGGCAGAAAATGAGGTCCTGGACTGTAACAACAGGAACATTGCTGGTGGCTGGGGGAAAATGGTTATTCCCACCTATTCAGCATTTGTCGATGCAATCTAGAGAAAGGCATTGATAAACTGGATCAATTTGCAGTTGGACTAGGTGATTATTGCAGGTCACTTCTAACTGTTTATTCTATTCTTCTTCTCTTCTTTCTCTTCTCTTCTCTTCTCTTCTCTTCTCTTCTCTTCTCTTCTCTTCTCTTCTCTTCTCTTCTCTTCTTTCTCTCTCTTTTTCTTCTCTTCTTTTATTCAACAGAGGGCACAGAAGGCTGAACTTAATATCTCTTGAGTCCCTTCTAACCCAAGTTATCCAAAGAAGCTATGCTCCTATCCTAAGAATAGTTTCACAGTGGATAATCCCAAATATGCAAAATCCTTGTGAACAGGAGTTTATGTGACACTTTCATCGATAATATTAATGATGATCTGAGCTTACCAATATGTTTGTTCTTCTAGTAGGAACTTGACTGGATTTCTGTCTTGTGTATTTTATATATGTGCTCTGTGAATGCTCTTGGTATGTGTATTTTTTCTTCTGAGGAGAATGAAGAATGAAACAAAGTTTTTTTTTTAATGCCTTGACACAGGTAAATTTACTCTTCTTCCTCTTCCTGTTTGACTCAATGATTTTTCACATTTAAAGAGGCCTGTGACATTTGCAGTTTCACTTGCTCAGGTGAGCTTTGTTTTTTAATGCCCCTCAGCAATGAGTCATACTGTAAAGTTTTATCTGATTTTAGAGTTTCTGTAAGCAAAATCATTATGAGGTGCAATTATAGAATGGTATAGGGACCTGAAGGGTCATCCAGTTCCAACATCCTTGCCATGAAGCAGGGAAACTTTCCACTAGGCCAGGTTGCTCAAAGTCTCATCCAGTCTGGTCTTGAACACTTCAAGGGATGTGACATTCACAATGTCCCTGGGCAACCAGTTCCAGTGTTTTACCACCGTCATGATAAAAAAATTCTTAATTGTATCGTCTAAATCTATCCTCTTTCAATTTAAAGCCATTACACCTTTTTCTATCACTTCATGCCCTTATAAAACGTCCCAGGTGGCCAAGGAGGCCAACAGCATCCTGGCTTGTATCATAAACAGTGTGTCCAGCAGGAGTAGAGAAGTGATTGTGCCCTGTACTTGGCACTGGTGAGGCCGCAGCTTGAGTATTGGGTTCAATTTTGTGTGCAGCAGGGTAAAAAAGGTATTGAGGTGCTGGAGCAAGTTCAGAGAAGGATGAGGAAGCTGGTGAGGGTTCTGGAGAAAATATCTTCTGATGAGTGCCTGAGGGACCTAGGATTGTTTAGTCTGGAGAAGAGGAAGCTGAGAGACCTTGTTGCTCTCTACAACTAGCTGAAGGGATATTGTAGTGAGGTAGTTGTTGGTCTCTTTGCCCAGGTGGCTAGTGATAGGAAAAGAGGAAATGGGCTTAAGTTACACCAGGGGAGGTCTAGGTTGGATATTAGGAAAAATGATTCTATGATTTTATGGTCCTAAGAAAATTTTAAAAAGTAGTTTAAATTTTGTGTTTCTTTAAAATCGTGTAATATACAAGTGTTGTGTATTTGACAGTTCTCAGAGAGTTTTCTGAAGATGCACTTGTTTAGGTAAATTCAGATTATTTTCTTGAATAATGAGCTGAAGGATCAAATGTGAAAGTAGCTAAAAAATAAATGACAATTGAAGCAGATGCTGTATCTTGCTTCCTGCTAAGGTGTTAAGGTGTACATTACTTGGTGTTAGCACTGATTGGTCTGATACCTGAAACTTCGTGTAAACAAGAATCTTTCGGATTATCAGAGAGGGAAGCAATTGATACAGGAGGAATACGCTCTTTTTCAGGATCTTCCCCTTTCCCTTTTAGCTTTTTACACATAATCAGGCTGTAGATATAGCAGAGTATTAGAATAATTCTAGGGACGAAAAGTCAGTGAAGAGGACAGCATGTGGAATATGAAGTTGCTTCAGATGTTTTTGAATTCTATTAAAAATGAATGGCATGTTGGATTTCTTTGCTGATTTACAGAGTTCCTGGGCTTCTCCTCCCTGAGGAGATACTGAGTCAAGCAAAAGACATTGTTTGTAAACACTGATAAGGACCAGATATATATTTGTGAAAAATTAATAATGGTAAACCAAGAAGTTTCAAAGTTAGGGGTCTAATTCTTTATTTGATAACTTAAATGAGTGAAATTGGTTTCCTTTATGGCAAACAAGTAGCAACTTTGAGCAGAATTGAGCTTCAAATACACTTCTTAAAACAGGTAATTTTATTTCATGTTAGTGTATTAAGCATTAAATACTTTTATATTTTTGATCTATGCAGACAGTCTTCAAAACTGCTATTAATAAAAAGAAGTCTTTGTATGAAAGAACTTTTTGAAGAGACCATAGTTTTGCTCTTTTCGGTGAACTAAAAGTGAATTCTGAATTTGCTTTCTTATCATGTCCAAACTCTGTCTCTGTAATATGTTATTATATGTTTCAAGTTCTTAAGGTTTTTGGATATGGTAAGAAAAAATGTGTCACTTCTGGCGTATACAGTAGGTAGTTTACTTTGTAAAAAGCCAATAATTCAGCTTTTTTCTTCTCCCTCCAAAATATAGGTGACAGGTTATTTATAAAAACACATCTTAGGCGAGTAATTCAAACCTCAAATTTTTATACTCCTTTAAGTGTCATTTTTTCCCTAAAGGCTGTTATCAAAATAATCTAAATCACTTTCTTTATATTAATCAAAGAATTACAGCACTTAAATTTGTAGTTGTCACTCACATAGTTTGTGCCTAAAGCATTTTGAAATTGTTTTGTGTGGTATTTTCAATCACTGTGGGTTTTTTTCTCAATACATTGTCAACATGCACAAAGAATGGGATCACAGTTGTAATGAATTTCATTCCTTTGGGACTTTGAAGGTGAGGTGCAATCTGATCTCCAAGGGCTTTAACAAAACTAGTAATTGTTTTAGGAATTCTAACATTAAGCACAGTCAGCAACTACTCAGGTAAGGAACATCTTTTCCAGAAAATCAAAAAAAAAAAAACAAGCCAAGAGTTTCCTACTCAGTACAACAAAATCTAATGAAATCTGTAAATGAGCATCTTCAAGAAGTAGTTTCAAGTTTTCATACTGAAAGTTCAAAGACAGTTAATACCTTTTCATTGCTTTGGGCATTTTAAATTACAGCAAAATTCCTCAACCATCACCTCCATTATGACTTTAGATTAAATTAGATAATTCATATTATTATAACTAGGAATTATTTGTTCATGACATAGAAACTTGAAAAAGCAGAGTACTGCTATACTAGAGAACACATAAGCTTGTTGAAATAAGTATTTTTGTCTATAAATAAAAGGGATTGAGAAAAAAGATGAATAGTTCAATGACTGATAGAACAGATGCATTTTATTATTGGACAGTCATGCCTAAAATAAATGTGAAAATATCTCTGATACAGTCTAATGTAAACAGTTTAGTAATTTTTAAGTAGACTCATCAGTTAACTGCACATTGTTGAGGTCTAACATATTTATCTTTGATTGTGTGTCTTCTTAATCAGCTCAACGGGATTAATGTGAAGACTTATAGGATAAATAAATACAAAATTTAGCACAGTATCATTGATATATACTTTCTGGGGTGATAGAGACTTTTTTGTCTATATGAGTTTGTCAATTAGCTGTAAAGCACAAAAGAGAGGAAAATTAATGATTAGATATTAATAGAATATTATTTCAGGTATCTTATAAAAAGTCTGTTAAGCAGTTTCATACTTTTCTCAGCTCACTGTAGTTATGACAGTTAACAGAGACATAATTCATAATAAAAAAATAATTATTAATATTTAACCGTGTACTATGTTTTTCTAGAGCACAATTCATTTTCATACATTATCCATTGGTGTTGACCACCACTTGTGTAGTCACATCCAGGGTACTTAACTGTCACATGTAATCTCCTGAAGTTGTGCTGAATTCTTTTAAAAATTAGGCAATAAAATAAACAGTGGTGGAAAAAGCCCATGAGGGAATTACATTTGGATTTGGACAAGTGTATTGAAAGAAATAAAACTATAAATGAAGGAAATAAATACACTCTTTTTTCTTCATTTTATTCAGGGAGCAGCCAGAACTCTTGGGTAATTTCTCCACCTTTTTGACAGCCCTGACAGTAGTGAAAGTTGTGGTTTGATGCCTTTCTCGCTCTCTTTTTTTTTTTTTTTAATCAGTAGGACAGCAACTAAGAATTTTATTCATGACAGCCAAAGAGTCAGAACAAGACAAGAAAGGTAAATTTTCTCTGGTTACTTTTATAAAGTTACAGGCGACTCTGAAAATCCTTGAAAACTTTATTTATTTTATGATTTTTCAACCATTTTGTTGATAATGTAATAAAATTGTAGGTTAGAGCAATGAAAAATAAATTTCCTAGACAATATGCACATTTGTTTTAATTCTAAGAATAATGAGCTATTGAAGCTAATAAATTACCTTGTTTGAATTAATAAGTTTGGAAACTTTTGACGTATAACTAAAGAGATGGGGCATCTCCACTTCTCAGCTCTGACTCTGAAACACATTTCAATTGAGATATTATTAACAGCATCCTAAAAATATATATTTTTATTATTTCATTTCCCATTTGTTCTTCCTTTAGTAACTCATTTGAATTTGTTAAATAAGGTGATCTTGGTTATTTTCTTAGTTTCTCTTTTTTGTTTCTTTAACGATGCCTTTAATATCTCTGGATGTTATATCAGGGAGAGGGAAAGGGAGAAAGAGAAAATGTGGGAGTGAATGTATCAATTGAGGAAGAAACCAGAATTTGGCAAACAGTTGAATTAACTGCATTTACTAGGTAGCTTGCATCATGTTATGGTCTACCCACACACAACCATGGACCATTCTAGTGTATTTTAAGAAAGATATCTGAAATCACACAAAGAACTGAAAGATCAATAAACTAGCTTAGTTGCTCATGCAGTAAAAATTGATTTTGTGGTGTCTTATTTTCTAAGCAAAGTTTGCGGAATTACACTGCAATTATGGACAAAGTCTGAAAAAAATTAACCTCCTTGAAGCACCGAAAATATGCAATTGTATATTTGTCTTTAACAATCAGTACTAAATTCCATTCTTTAATGACTTTTTTGAATAAGCAAAAAATGTTACCAGTAAAATTATCTACCCACTAAACAGTTAATTATCTTCCAATATATATTTTATTTTTATTATTATATAATGTGTAGCTAATAATATACATACCTTTCTTGTCATGAGTGGAACAGGTATGCTAAGGGAGGCATTATCCAGTTCATCCTGATTTTTTTTTTTTTTCAGTAAATCGAGACTGTATCCATACCATGAGTGCAAAAGAGAACACACATGAAAAGTCTGGATCTCAGATCTGTTGTGTTTAGTGAGAGACTATCCAAAGACTAGGGTTCAGTGAAAACTGACTACAGTGAGATTTGTATGAAGTGCTCTATTTTTATATTTCAACTCCATTCCCTCTGGAAACAAACTTATAGGAAGGTTAAACATGCCTCACCCTGTTTGGGAATGCCTCATGCCTATTTGTGAATGTGACATAACAGCTATTAAATGACCAAAGTGGACTTGAAGGATTCTGGATATTTTCAAGGCAGACAGATGTCAAAACTCACATTATTTATAGGATCACCATACAGTAGACTACCGAGGATATACAGGTTCTAGCACTTAGGCCGCATATGTAAAAGGTTTGCTCAGCATTTTTAAGGAGCAGATGCTATCCTTCTTCCTAGGATTATTTTACAGAATGGTCTTGTGACCTGGCCTGCCCAGGAAGAGGAAAGACTGACCATCCTTACCTCTATGCCAGGGAAACGCTGTATCTGCTAGCTAAAAAACAGATATTGTACATCTGGCACTATCACTGTCTAAACTTTATGGTTTGTGTGGAGTTGGAGAATACAAAAATAACCAAAGTAAACCCCAGGGGTGAGATAGGTAGAGATGCACCTAGTTTGAAATTCTGGCTGATGTGTAAAGAGTGGCTGCAAGAGTGTTGTGTGCCATAAGGAGATTGGTTCATGGCTGGTAGAAAAAAACAAAGAACAGTATTAGCATCACTGAAACTCTGAGGGACTTCTGTGTCTTCAGATTTGGCAGCAAAAAGGCAAGGAGTCAGGTAAATTTAATATTAAAATTTTAGAGAGTATTATAGCACTGGTAGTATTGAAAGCTAAGACAAAACTGATGTGGATGAGGAAGATCCCTACTCCCATACAGACACTGTATTGCATGCACTGTGTACTGTGTCCTGCAGCCACGGGATCAGAGAATTTAGTCTCCTCATCAGGCTCAATCTTTCTCTGTCACACTTGCATTACTGCTGCAAGAGCCAGGAAAAAGCTGTAGTCCCATGTTTGGGATGTAGCTAGGAAGTAGGGGATCTAAACCCTCTGTTCCTCCCATCTACTGCATCTGTAACCCGATGGAAGAAAAAGCGCAGCAGTGGATAAAATTCATAGTTCTGGGCAAATATTTCACATATTTTTAAAAGTCTTAGTAGGCTTGTTGCTTGTGTTTTTAGAACTTACTCTACTTAAATTCCAAAAGTATTTTAACAAAATGAAAGATTCACATTTCTTAGCATTTAGAATTAATGCAGCCAGCTCAAGCCAATGCATCAAGGAAAAAGGCAAGCTTGCCTTTTAGAGTTCTTAAAACAAAAAGACTTACTTTGATTGTAACAAAAACACCCATAAATCTATGCACATATATATTGATCTTTCTCTCCTCTTAAAAATGACTCTGTCCCAGTAAGTTGGCATATTTCATAAACAAACCAACAAATTATTGATCCATCATATACTCTAAAAATCTTATGAAGAAACTAGGTTGCTTTTAAGTTCATGCTGTACCTAAGGGAATGAGAAACTCCAAAATGAAAAATAGTTATTTAAAAAGAAACACAAAAAATGTACGGCTATGTATGGCTACTCTTACTTCTGCTTAACCTTTTTCATTCTCTGTTCTTCAAAACTATTCTTTATGAACTAATATGTAATTTGGTAATATGATTCTTTGTGGTGGATATTAGTTACCAAATAAACTATATATGTCCCTGCAGATATCCCTATTCCATTTTGGCACATGCTATGATAGTGAATATGTTCCTAAACAGGAATTGTACAAAATTAAGACAGCCCTATCATCTTGTTGCCGAAAGCAATGTCATATTCAGTTCAGATTAGAGATGGATTCTAGTCACATGTCCTTTTGAAAAGGAAATAATGAAGTAGGTTGGAGATGTTTATTAGTACTAAGTTAATGAAGAATGCTATGAAGTACTTATTCAGTTATCTTCAGTTATTCAGCCTATCTTCCTTACACTGTTTTGAAGAGCTGACATGACACACAGAATCAGCAGGAGCTTAACTGTGAATGACTACCCAGAGTGGGATGGCAGTAGGCTAACATTGCCTTTTGGAAAGGAGAATTAATGACATTAGTTAGTGGTAAAATAAGCCATTGCTAGTGGCTCCCTATTCAGTCACTGATCCATTAACCACAAAGATGCAATTCTTCTCTGTTGAAGTGTAATAGGAGGGCTGCATAAGCTGGGCTATTTTTATAAAACACCTGACTTGCAGTAGCTGAAATTCCTGTACTTAGGCAAATACCAGGAAAAAAAAAAAAAAAAGCTTGGACACCTTGGTACAAAACTGTTCTGAAAAGGACTTATCTCCGGGCAGCTGTCCAATACTGGAGATGTTTTCCAGTTTGACCTGAGAGTTCCTGATAGTCTTCTTTTGTCCCTGCCCTTTTTCTACTTGCTGTCACCTGCACAGATAGATACTTTCCTCTGATGGGACAGGAAATAGTAACTCTATGAGCAGCATTTAAATCCCCTGTTCAACCTTTACCAGTAGGTGTGCTGTAAATTTGCCTATACCACTAGGGCATGAATCACTTGTTCTTATCTGCACAATGGCACAGATTCTATAAGAAGAATATGAAGTGCTCACAGTTACTTTCTGCCTCCTATTCCTTTAATTTCTTGCCGATAGCAAGTAAGCAATGTCATACTTTTAAGGTTTTTCTTCTATTTTGCCTATTATGTGAATAAGAGGAAGGCTGAAAAGATCAATCTAACCTTTACAGAGCAAAATAAGAGTTCATTAAAAATGTTCTCAACAGTAAGCATAAAGAAACCTTAAGCAGCATACAGGGTCCTTATGCTAATCACACAATTAAAAAAATAATTAGAGAAATAAAAACTTCTTTGTATGGATCTAACAACACACTGGACTACCTGAATTGCAAATCATGGAGCTGATTCATAAGATTGTACTTACTAGAACTTTTTGCCCCTCTCTTGCATCACAGTAGGGTAAAACTATGCAAAGAAGATGACTTTGTGACTGTGGATGTTTGCTGTGACTGTTATGTGCCCTCTATGTTTTGTTACAAAGATTGAGTGAGTACTGCGAGTGGTGAAAAGGCCAGCTCCTCTGCATATTTAAGGGTCAAGGTCCTTACTAGAGTTTTCTGAACTCTCGTTTGACTTTGCCAACTTGTGTATTGAAAGAAATCTCCAGCCTTTGTGGGGCTTCACTCACAGGGCTTCACACCCCTGTGCTGCTGCTGAGGGAGTCTTAGGGAGGAGTTTCTAAGCTTCGATGTGAAAATGGAAATGCAAATAGGCATTTTCTGTGTTTACACTAAGGTACAGATGAAGTTTTTAGAAAACTGTGGTGGAAAACTTTCTTCAGCCTGGATATGGACTCTTTTATTGACACAATATGAGAAGAGAAGCATAAAGCTTTCCCTCATTTCTCTGAGTGAGGACAAAAATCTCAGCCCAACAAACAGGGAGAAGTATTATTGGCATTCACTCCATCAGAGGGGTATTAGAATGACTTGAACTCAGCTGCTGCTCTGCAGGCTGATTTATATTCTTAGCCCACCTGGTCTAAGATCGAGGCTTCCCAAATAGGAGTACTTTACACTCATGGGCTTAACATACTTTATATTTGTACTTTATACCTACACTTGTAAAAAAAGAATGTTGAAAAAAAAAAGTGAAGCTATGAATAACCACTGAAATTCAGAAAGACATTGGAAATGTATTTGTAGTGTAGTTGTTGCATGCTCAATGTACTGATCATCTAAAGATAATTGTATTATATCCGTCGTGGACTATCTTATACTTTGAATGGTTAGTTCAGTACACCACACTTTGTGTGATAATGACGTGAAGCTGAGCCTAAATATTATTTAGGAGTTTTGCTTGGTAAATAAGATGTGAATATGTCATAACTTTGACAGTAAATGTAAAACTAACACTGTATCAGAGTTCTTTCAAAAACAAACGACGACTTCCTTGAACAAAGAAAACTTGAGGGGTACAGATACTTCAAAATACAGAAACATCAAATATTTCTGGTAATCTTTTGTATGAGATAGTCAGAAAATACAGACTTTTTTTTTCTTGACTTTTTAAGAAGAAATGTCACATTTTCCAGAAAGATGAACAGTATACTTTTCACAAAAAAAAAATTACCATGATTGAGAAATAATTGCTTAATTCTTCACAAAAGACTGTCAGGTACAAAACGAAACAAACGAAAACATATATATAAAAAATAAAAAATATATCATAGAAGTTATTTAGTTAAGAACACAGTTATTGACACAGTGTTGCTATTAAGAAAATCAGATTTACGCTACCACAGTCACTCCTACAGATCATCTGAGTACAGTTTAGTGAGTGCTATAAAGCTATGTTTAAGAAGAAGAAAAATCTGTGTATTGTCAACAAAATGCCAGTTCCTCAGGGAAAATATAAACTTTGTTGAAATGTGTGTGTTTCTCTATTGCTACTAATACCTCAAAACAATAGAAATATGTAATGTTTCCAACAATACATAAGAATAAACCACCCTTTTTTAAGACACCAATCAAATTGCATTAGGAATATTTGGTAATGTTTTGGACATTTTTTTGTTATTTAATGCCTACCATGCTACTGTTAATTTGTGCAGGAAAACAGTTCATGTTAAATAATGAAAAAAAATTGCTTATAGATATTTTTTTAGCTCATATTCTTCGTAATGTAACAAAATATGTAATAAATTAGTCATAATTTGATCATTTAGAAAAGATAACAGAAGTTTTAAAATACTTTACTTACCAACGAGTTTTCTGGTTGCTGGAAATATTTAATTTTCCTAACTTTAAACATATGGAAGTGTTGAGCTATATTACCATAAGAATATTTTTATGAGGTTGACAGATTTTTGATTATTTCCCAGCTATTAAAAGTTAGATATTGAATGTGAGATGAGACTGAGATTTTTCAGTTCTCTGGGAATGAAGAAATTGGAATGATGGATTCACGTACAGTGCCTGAATACTAATTATTTATTTTTCAGAGTACATTAAAAGATAAGTCAAGAAAAATGTAAAGTGTCTCCATTTAATAATATACAATTGCTCTCAAATATCGACTTCACTTTTTGATTTGCCAAACAAAACCACCTTCAACCAATCCAGTCACCTTAGGAACAAAAAGTCAAGCATTCTTGAAGGCTCAGTAATGAAAAAGACAGGGTGTAGAGTGTTTGTCAGGAATATTGCAGTGCGATGCTTAATAGAGCATGCACATAGCTTCAGAAGTGTTGTGTTAGGAAACAAAATTTCCATCTTCAAATCCTGAGTATCTTAATTACTTAAAACCTGAGGAATTTATGTTCACTCTGATACAACAGTAAGAATAATAGTTCCTTGAGTAAACAGGCTTGAAAAGAATACAGAAATTTGATAAACATGGATTCTGTAGAAACTGTTTAAATTTAAATTTTATTTAACTTATGCATGACAAAAGTTTTTCGAATTGATTTACAGCACCTATTTGCATGGAACTGTATTAAGCAAGTGTCATTTAAAGTTTAAACCTACAATACTGAATTGTACGTCTGAAGTGAAAGAAAATGAATGTGTGCTTACAGACACACACATATCTGTATGAAAACCAAACCTGGCAATTGCTTTCCTCTTTGGAGTGTCTTGATCAGACACTATTTTGAGGCATGAGAAGCAGGCATTTTAATCCCTTTTAGTTGCAAAGGTCTCAGAGCCCATTCTACTGCTTCTTGGGTGTGTGCTGCAATTGCCAAGTGAAGAGTTTTAGACTCCTGCAAGGCCTGATGAAGCCTTTCAAATACCCTTGATGACTTAGAGCTTAACATACAACCCTTGTTTTCTGAGGTCTGGCATCCCACTTGACACAACCCCATGCTTGACCTATGCTCATTTCTCTCTCCTTCTGAAATATACTGCTACAATGAAACACTGCATCTTCATGTCTAGCTGCAAGTCTGGGGCTTCCTCAGGTGGCCAGTGTCACCCTATGTGGTGGGTTGACACTGTCTGGATGACATGTGCCCACCAAAGCTACTCTATCAAAGCTATTTATCAAAGCTCACCTCCTCAGCTGGACAAGGGAGAGAAAATACAATGAAAAGCTCATGAGTTGTTATAAGGACAGGGAAACCATCAATTACAGTCATGGGCAAAACAGGCTCAGCTTGGGGAAATTAGTTAAATTTATTACCAGTCAAATCAGAGTAGGATAATGAGAAATAAAATCTTAAAACATCTTCCCCCCACCCCTCCCTTCTTCCCAAACTTCACTTCTAAGTTCTCTACCTCTTCCACCCCAACAACACAGGGGGACAGGGAATGGGGGTTGTGGTCAGTTCCTCACACATTATTTCTGCTGTTCCTTCCTCCTCAGGGAGAGGAATCTTCACACTCTTCTCCTGCTCCATCATGAGGTCTCTTTCATGGGAGACAGTTCTCCATTAATTTCTTTGACCTGAGTCCTTCCCATGGGCTACAGTTCTTCATAAATGGCTCCAGCATGGGTCCCTTCCACTGGGTGAAGAGACTGCTGGCCATGTGGGTCCCCCACAGGGTCACAAGTCTTGCCAGAAAGTCTGCTCCAGGGTGAGCTCCTCTCTCCATTGTCCAGAGGTCCTGCCAGGGGCCCACTCCAGCACAGGCTCTCCATGGAGTCACATCTTCCTTTGAGCACATCTACCTGCTCTAGAGTGGGGTCCTCCCTGGGCTGCAGGTAGATATCTGCTCCACCATTAACCTCCATGGGCTGCAGTGGAATGTCTTTTCTGGTGCCTGGAACACCTCCTCACCCTCCTTCTTCAGTGACCCTTGTGTCTGCAAAGTTGTTTCTCACATATTTTCACTCCTCTTTCCTGGCTGCAATTGCTGCTGTGCAGATTTCCCCCCCCTTCTTCAATATGCTATCACAGAGGTGCTACCACCATCATGACAGACTTGACTTTGGCCAGTGGCAGGTCTGTCTTGGAGCCGACTGGCATTGGCTGTATCGGACACAGGGGCAGCTTCTAGCAGCTTCTGACAGAAGCCACCCCATAGCTCCCCCTGCTACCAGAACCTTGCCACACAAAGTCAACACATCATATCCTCTCCTACAGCATACAGAATTGCTAAGGACATTTCAGCAAAGGAACACACCAGCAACTGCAGCTGTGTGTTGCCATATCTTACTAGAGTGAAAGAGGGAAAATGGAGACATATCTTACAACTTGCAGAACAGTAAACCCATATGTGAACACAATATGGTTCTTTTATAGGTAGATTACTTTTTCTGAGTCATGTCTTCCATAGCTTTTTTAAAACTAGCCCTCAGATGTCTCTACTAGACATGCCAAAGTCACTGCAGAGACAGTATGCCCCACGTGAGTTTCTGCCCCAAGAGCAATAAAAGACATGCAGAGTGCCCAGGGTTGAATAGACAAAGCTACAGTTGCATTTCTGGACTGATGTACAGTCTCTTTGTCTGTTTTGGGCTATGCCTCAAAAATATAACCTTACCTACTAGCAGCGTCTGGTGTTAATTAGAAGTGTCAAAATATTGAAACTTCTGGAAAACTTGGATATTGATTTTGACCAAAATTTAGACTTAGTGGCAATTCCTTCCCATATATTTTTATGATACACCAATACCTTCCTTCTCCAAACCACTCCTGTTTTTTTCTAAATGCTGAAACAGTGAAAAGAAATTCAGAAATTTGTTTACTCACGAGTTACTAGAAAGACTAACAGTTTGCCAGATGTTTCTCTCTGAAATTTGCTGTGTAGTTTTAAGAATAAATGTCACTTATTATTTGAATAACGTCTTAGAGCTTTGTCCTCCATTCTAGGCTCTTATTTAAACTGATCTCTATAGCCAAATGCAGAACATAACACACATTGCAATTGTTTGCAGCGTCACATAAGAATTCTCAGCCACCCACTGATGCAGAAGAATCAGTGGCCACCTTTTAGCACATTTCCACATTGCTCCATTCATTAGAAACCTTTTTCCTAACACTGTCTTTAGACCTTTACTGATGTGCACTTGACACATCTCTTGAATGTTTGCCAACCAGTCTTCTTCCTTTTATTTCTGCCCGAACAACAGGACTTTCAGGAGCAGATTTTATCTTAAATCCTGTAGCTTTTACCTCCCACTTCTCTTTTGTTTTAGTGGGCATTTTGTCTCAGTGAAGCATCCATTCAGAATTTGATCTCCCAGTGGTTAATCTTATTACAGATAATCCCATGTACTGAAAATCCTTCCAACAGGATAATCTTGTGAACAGCTCCCCTCTGTTGCCTTCTCACCGTCCTTTCAGGGGTGAATCATTTTGATCTATTAAATAAATGGATCTCACCTATATATATGTAAGTTTTCCCCTAAGACTAATCAGCTGGTACTGAAGGTCTGGCCTCACGCTTTGCATCCAGTCTGAATCCTTTACTGGGCAATAGAGAACCAGGCTGATGTTTTGGTAACAACTGAAATATATGAAAGAACTGCAACATGGACAACTAGATACATATTCAAAGACTGTGACAAAACGCAGCACAGGCTTCTGAAAAATATTATTACTCAGTTTATTAATATCTATCTATTATCTGTGTAATATGGAGGTAGAATTTATTATAATAATTTTACTGGAAATTAATGTAAATCTAAATGTCATCTTTCAGTGTGTGTAAGAATATGAATTTATATTTCCATCTATATGTGTACATACTGCACAAAATACATTTAAACCATAGCATTTACTACAATGTTAAAATGTTTTCCACAGGAAAAAAAAATCACATATTGTCACAGTAAAAAAATCTTATGTGTTGTATCAAAAAGTGATTCAATTGATAATTCATGAAAAATCATTTTCATAGCAATTTGTTTATGATATTGTTGGCCTGAAGTATAAATTGCACAGCTGGATAGAAATATTAACTGTGGTATGCAAGATACACAAGTATAGATATGTACACAGCTTCTTTCAGCATATATTTCATGTTTATTGGCATGTATAAATAGCAGTGAAAATATGAGTTTAAAGCTCTAAGTAGTCTGAGTCTGCTTTCCTGTATAAGTTATCCAAACTTTATCTGGGAACTGGAGAATTAGTCAAATGCCATAAAGCATGTACAACTTACCAAAGAATAAGGCCAATTTTTGTAAACAGACTTTTAATTATTTTTAATTAGCTGATATCTTAGATTTTATTGGAATTTAATGGAGCTTGTCAAATACTTGAAAAAATATTCCTCAAATAAATTATTCAACAAATATTGCCATTATACATGAATTAATTTATTCAGTGAATAATATTCAGCCAGCTACAGAATTGGTCAAGTGCTGTTAAAAGCTATTTGCTGAAGAACGATTTTGATGAATAACAGCAGTACTCTTTGAATAATACATTTGACAAAGACTACCTGACCAGTTCTATTTTTATCAGGTTAGAGATTTTGAAGTCTTACAACTGAGCAGCCACAGAGACTCTAGGTACACAAAAGCCACATGAAACACAGTTATTTGAGGAGTTCTTGCTAATACAGTGAATCAGGGAATGGTGAATATTTTGCAGTAGTTAATATCTTTTGAAAATTTAGTTTTCAGGATTGCTGACTCCACAGATAAACCATCCAATTGTTTTGGCTATTTAGTGTAATGCTTAGTAGATGTTTTATTCTCTGACCTTTTTCTTGGTAACCTGGTTACATCTTCCAGGAGATTCAGGACTTCTGCCATCTGTCCAGCAGCTCCAAGAAGACAGTGGAAGCTACTGAATTCTTAATGACTTTTGAAAAACAAGGGCATCTCTACTTGTTTAGCTACAGACTTATTATGGGACTGACTTCAGGCTCTTAAAAAAAAAGCATTACAGATGTGGAAGAGTCAGGACATGCTGCACTGACCTGCTAAATTCAGAAACAGTGGGAAGCAGACATCAAAAAGAGACACAATCTCTCCAGTTCACTGACCACAAGATTTAGAAGGACTAAAACTGTGGACTAGCAGGTGTAGTACTGGCCTTGCTGAAATGTAAAGGAGTATGGTCTGGAAAAATGAAACAGGGGTGTCATGGAGGCATGCATGTGTATAGGTGTAAAATAGAATTTAGCCTGAGTAAAAAGCTTTGAGTTTCATTCACTACAACACATCTGGACATTAGATAAACTGCTACATTCAAAGCAGCCACATGGTTAATTAATCCAAGTGAGTTCAGATTGGGATTACCTGTGTGTTCAGCACTGTGCTTTTATTTTGTTTAGAAGACAAAAACTCCTAGTGTTCCACTTCCTCCTCTGTGCAGATTTGTCCTACCCAATCTTTAGAGAGGCGCTGATTGTACTTGGTGCGTTCGGGTGACACTGCACAGCCCTTCTGAAAAGTGATCCAAGTTTGCAGGCATAACTGTGGCAACTGGATTTAAAATATGGTATAAAATAGATATAATAAAGCCCACCTGGGAAGTAGGATGCTTAAACATGGATCTATGCCTTGATGTGCTTCAGATGCCCAGGCTGTCCTGTTGTTATATTCAACACTATTGCTGGAGCCTTATGAATCTATGTAGTTAAAGCTTAAGCATATTAAGATGAATTGTCTTCAAAAGTTAGGCCTAAAGATACACCTTCACAGACTATGTCAATTTTGACCATTAAATTAGTCCAGCATAACAGGAACAGAGTTCTGGGGCTAAAAGATCTATCATCCCTACTATACATATTTCGAGGGGTTTACTTTTGACTAATTCTAGTCTGATCCCAGTCTGAATGACTGATCTCATCTGATGTGCATTAGGTGTGCTGCTGGGGAGTGAGCACCTTCCAGTTTAGTTTCATCTAAACAGAGTCTCTGAGACTGCTACACAATGCAAAAGAAAACACAGTAACTTGAGTGAATTGAGAGGTTTGCTTCAAAAGTGCATTCCTTGCTTGAATAGTACACTAAGACCCACTCCTTATTGCTCATAGAAGTAGGCTGGCTCTATGTTAGATATTAGATCATCATGGAACAAAATTAGACTTTTATTATACTTTTTCATTAAAACATGCAGAGAGGAAAGCAGCTGAAGCTTGCTGAATTCTACCATTCAGGTTTGTTTGAATGAGCTTGCATTGGTGAATGAATTGAGCAGATGGGTGAAGCAAGGTGTTTAGGATTTGAGAAATATATTTATTCCACAAATTAAATAAATCTGGAATTACAAACGTGTTAGTTTTTGTCAAAGTCCCACAGCATTGCATATACTGTGAACCATTAAAGTGTATTAATATTATCTCTTCTGAGCTGCAAAGCTGTTATTAGTTTCAGTTACAATGCCAAAATAAAAACATAACTTAAATCTTCATTCCTACAAGTTTTGATCTCTGTTTTTTACTACCTATTAGAAAATCCCAAATGATATGTGAGCAAAGACCTTTAAAGCTGCACTCCCTCTTCAGTGTAAGAGTTTTACTGTAACTGTAACTGTAACTGCATCCATGAGTTAGAAATACCCATAGTATTTCTAAGGGTCAAAAGCAGATTTAGGAGACCTCAAGTCTGACATAATTATCTACGGTATATTTCCACTTTTCTCCAGATACAGTTCTATATCTGGAGGCTAATTAATTTTCATGCTATGTACAGAGAGCATATTTCTGTGTCTCTTGCAGTCATTTGGGATTTAAGAATACTATAATATTTCAGTATAATAAGAGAACATAATTGAGCTATTGTGATTTAGTGATATAATAAAGAGCTCAGCATTACAGCTAACTACTGTACGAACTAGAGCAGAAACATAAAGGTGTATACCAAACATTTCAGACAGAATCTGAAGTGAGGAACACTAAGAGCCAAACCTCTTTATCTCAAATCTACTTGTCTCCAGTTTGGCTGTGTTCTGTGTAACACCACGGCCATGTTGCAATGTATGAACATGCTAGCAAGCACTCAGATGTCCTAGTAAACCATTATTTAACTGGTTTTGTGACTATTCGGCTGCATAAGTTAGACTGAGTCATTTAAATCTTCTGTGCCTTTGTTTCCCGGTGATAACATCCAGTTTTGTTTATACAGTGCTTCAACATGCCACTATAGACTACCAGTGTAGAGTAACTAAAACTTTCTAGTAAATCATCTTAGTTATTGCCTTCTGTATTATAAAATAGGATCCTTCTAACTAAGCGCATCTAATATGAAGCTGTTTCCTTTCCTTTCCTCTATCCATGGATAGAGTTCAACAGGGCATACACAGTACTGGTCACCAGGAGTAGGTGACACCACTTCTCTGCTGGAGTGTGTAAGACTTGAGAACCACCAAAATAATCCCTCAGAGAGAGTAATAAAGAAAAGAAAATTAAAAATAAAAACACCCCCCCCCCCCAAATTATGGAATTAACAACCTTTAAAAGAGAGAAAAACAAATAAGATGACACAAAAATGAAAAATGCAAGGTATAATTTCTAAAGCACTGAACATTGGACTGGTGATATTGTATCAGTGGATAGTTCCCAAAGCCCCATGAAATATTTGTTCAAGTATGCTTTATATTAGGTGTTGTCTCCCCTGCCTTCTGTGGTGACCTAATGCTCTCTAAAGTATAACAAAGTTTCTTAATGTTCAGCCCATATAGATATTCCATTGTACATACACCTCAATCTGGCATCACACTATTATTATTAAAAAATTATGTGAAAAACAGTGTGATGAGTGGTTGAAGTATTTATTTTGCTCACTGAATACACACTGTGTGCTCTGTTTTGTTAATAAGCTTGTGGCTGGGCAGCACATTGTGTTCAGAATCAGGAAAAACTCTACAGACGGAGGGGAGATTGGGCTTTTCCTTGAGTGTAATGTTGTTGTGCAGCTGGGAAAGGCATCTGGACTCTGGGGTGGTGCAGGTCAGGATGGCTGGAAGTGAGGTGAATTTTACTAACATGGGCTTTTCATGAAAGGAAGGTAGACATGAAGCTGGGTCTTGAGGTGATGGGCATGAGAGACTGCTGTAGGGTTCCAGAGGGTACTATGAGGTTTGTGCATGTTAGGAGTTTGTTATTAGCTTGAAAGTCAGGGCTAAAGGGAAGGACACCCCTGCAAGGAAGAGTAGGTAAAATTTCCAAACCTCTAGTTTCAGGCTGCTTTGAATATTCAGCAGTGCTGACTGTTGCCTTAGAGCTATATTAAGCTTACCCTTAATTTGTGGGAGCTTCTCAGGATCCTTGCTGTGGGAAGGAGGTTTCTCTTCTGAGTGCTGGGTTGGGTGCTGTTGCAAGTAGGTCTAATTCTGCATGCATTTTTTGGGGGTGGTTTGGGGCCAGATTATGTGATGTTGTGGGACTTTGTTTAGTAGGGGACAGCTTGCTTATTTTAATGCCATCTAAGCTTTCACTTGTTCTTTTTGTTTCTCTTAAATAAAGTTGCTATTGATTCTTTTATTATATCTATTCCTCTTTATTTTAAATTTGCTGAAAGCAATGAAATAGCAAGTGGACCTTACTGTGAAACCACTCTGATGGGATTCTTCTCCCCAGCTCCATAGGTACCAATATTATAGAGAGGGACTTTTTATGTTTCTTTTGATTTCAAATTTCTGAGTGCACAGCAAAGAAGTCATTGGTGAGGAAATGCAACCTAAATAAATGAACATGAAAAAACAATGCTTCTTACAATGTGTGGGCCTGTAAGCTTAGCAGGAGAAAAAAGAATGGGCTTCTACTGCTAAAAGGCCAAAAGGAGATGGCTGCTGAACCAAGTCAATTGCTGCCTGCAAAGTGATTAAAAACACACAGGTGACAGGTCTTCACCTTGAAGGCTTTATTTCAGTTGTTCTAATCTAGTAAATAAAGACTAGAAATGGTGACAGCTGAAAAAAATAGTGACTAATGTTACACTGTCAGATACTTGGCAAAGTGTAAGTAATACTGAGAAATTTGGTATTCAATGTTATATGAACGTCAGGACACCAAAAGAAGTGTATTTGTAGTGCTGGTGAGAGTGCTACAAACTGTCTTTTTGGAATGAGTAATTCAGTGGAAAATGGGCAAGTTCAGCTGAAGAATAAGTCACGCATTTTAAACAGTGAAACAAGCTAAGCTGGTGAGTGATGCACTCTCAGTCTTAGTCTTCAAATCAAGACTGAGTGCTTTTCAGAAAAAGGTGTTTGGTACATGAGTGTTAAGCTTCTAGCCAGTGCAGGGCATATCTAAGTAAAATGTAACATAGACTGAGCCTTCTGCTGGTTCCTTCTGGGTTTAATGTGTGTAAATTCTCATCTTTTTGATTGCATGGGGTGTTGGTGCCCAGGTGCTTCTGGAGGGGGCTGCAGGGGCAGCCTCCATGTAGAGCAGTCAGGCTCCAGCTGACCCATCATAGCGCACTGCTGAGCCCCTCAGACAAGCTTGTAGTTCCTCAGGGAAAGAGTGTGTAAGAAAGTGTGGAAAACACCACACAGACTGTGGAGGAAGAGAAAAGAAACACTGAGAAACAGGAGAGGGAATTGAGGCTGGAGGAGGATGAGGAGTTGGTCCCTGGCTATGATAACCACTATCACCTGTGGAGGACCCCATGGCAGAGCAGTGGATACTTCCAAACAGGACTGCAGCTTATGGAGATCTCATGCTGAAGCAGTCTTTTTTTTCCTGAAGGACTGCAGCCCATGGGAGACCCCATGATGGAGCCATGGAAAAGTGTGAGCAGGAAGGAGCAACAGAGAGGAACTGCTATACACTGACCACCATCCCCTCCTGTGCTGCTCCAAGGAGGAAAAGTGTTGTTCGATGTTTGTCTTTGTTTTTCACTACCTGAATCTGTTTTAATTGGTCATAAAGTAAAGGAATTTTCCTCAAGCTGAGTCTGTTTTGCCTGCAGCAATAAGTGGTAAGCAATCTTCTTGTCTTTATCTTGACAGGGATAGTTCTCAACATATTTCCCCCCCTGCCCCACCCCACCAAAGAGAGTTTAAGTGAGAGGATCTGGGTGAGCATTTGGCTGTTAGTCACAGCTGACCCACACATTGACACATAGTAGTGAAAAGTCTGAGTATAGTGATGTGAATCTAGGGTATACTTTGAGGCCATAATAGCCTTTTAATAATCTTTTCAGGTAATTGCTGCAAAACCAAAGTGCATGAAATGCTTAGTTTGTTCAGATTTTCTCATACCCTGAAATATTTATATATTACTTACTGAATTAAGCTAAAAAATGGTGTTGAAATTTTAGATTCAAGAACAAGTAGTGTAGGTAGACATCCAATTAGAGGACTTTGATAATTCTAAAACTGGCCTGAAACAGGGAAGGTCTAAAATTTTTTATGTAAGAGGATGCCAAAAAACCCACTGCCATGACTATGAACTAATAAGAGTGGCTGGAGGAGGTGATTTTGCAGATTGACACATGTCTATTTCCATGCAGGTGGAAAAGTATAATTACAGTCTGTAAACAAGATGGATGAATTTAATTGAGAAAGTGAAAAGACAAATGAGAAGTTGTCCTGCCTGTATGATCTGAAGGTAATCATGTAAGTTGGAACCTCTATATATGTGTGGTTTTGGTTTCTCCACTGTTGTTTTGCAAGAGGTATTAATCCATGTTGCTGTTGTGTTTTATTGAGGTTGAACCAAAACAGCAGTGTAATGTGGGGAATTTAGATAGGAAAACCTAACCAGAACACAGCTTAATTGGTAGAGTAGTAATCTTGAAAACAATCGACAACAAAACAAACAAATATATATATATATATATATAAAAGAGGGGGGTGGGGAAAGCAACATTCAAGAGAAGTTCAAATGGAGTTTTGTGTGGTCAAAGTTGATGTGAAGTTTTGTTGGTTAAATCTATACTGCTCTTCTGAGAAGTGGCCACTAAAGTGATTTTGACATGATGTGTTCTGCACTCCATCCACCTCCTGGGCATTGCAAGCAGCTGAAGGAAACCTTGCCTGGGTATGCCTGGCAGCATATTAACCATACAAAGCTTTTGGGAGTCCTTAGGGAAAGAGGTTTCTGTGTGTTTTAGGGGATGGCCTTCTGCTTTGCCTAGGGCTTCATGTCTGGGTTACTACCTAGATAGCTGGCAAGACTGGAATTGAACAGGGAGCTGCTTTCAAATGACAGTCTGGGTGTACTTGTGGCCATCAAATTTTCATCTGTCAGGGCTGGACCTGGGATCTCTGCAGCAGCTCTGAAAATGAATAGTATTGGATATGTGATATTAAAGGTTATGGACCTCAAATGCAGCATATTATGTTCCAGTCGCAGCCATTCATTTTACAGTTTTGTCAGGTTAGGCACCATAAGATGTCTACTGCGCTTACTGGCTATTCTGAAGTTATTTGGTGTTTTTCTGGCCCCTAAAAGATGACAGTGATATGCTGGCCAGTTGATATAAATGTGCTGCAGAAGCTGTAGCAAAAAGACATTAACAGATATTGGGAAGAGCTGGGAAATAAAAAGATGGGATTCCAGGTGCTGGAAATTATATTAAATACAAAAAGAATAATACTGTGGACACGTGGCAATTTTGCTTCTGGAGATTCATATATATGGCATACTTCCAGGGCCTGCACTCAATCTTCCACTTTCATGAGTGCTAAAATCCAGCAAATTTTTGATACTATCTTCATCCAACTTCAGTGGTCTTTGAGGAAGAACATTCTTTTTAGCACCATAACTCTTAGAAAAGGGATAAAGCAGAAATGTTCAAACAGCTTTAAGTACCCATCTCAAGAGAGTTGAGCTTAAACCATCATTTAATCCCTGCTACACTGAGGCTAAAGTTCTGAGAAAGAAATGTTGTTTAAAGCAAAACTGGTGAATTTGGACTTTTGTTCCTTTTCTGCAAGGACAAAATGAGTCCATGCTTCAAATATAATTGTGAAAAATGGCACGTTTTGAGACTGAAGAAACTCAAGATAGTTACAGATATGAAATTTAGTTGAAAAAAACTACAACTGTCTGGTAACACTAAAAGGAACAGTTTGAAAGGCAGTGCTTCATATTTCAGGAGCACAAACGTACTCTCCATGATCCTTGTCTTTGTTAAAAAAGATTTCCTTTTCCTTTCTACTACCAAATACTGTGGCTTTGTGTCTTACCACTTTCTCGTGTAGGTGAATTTCAGCTTATTTGGACCCTTCAGTCAGGTATCATTGAACCAACCTGAAACCCAAGAAAGTAAGGTTTTACTGTTGCATTAACCAGAACCCAGCTTCCTAGGAAGAATTTCCCAGATGCAACTGGGAAGAGCAATTTTTTCCTTCTTTCCTAAAGTAACAGTATAGCTTTTATTAAAACTCCTCCATGTAGGCTCTATGAAAGCATATATGCATCAGTATCAGTGTATTAAAACCCTCTGATATAATTGTAATAGATATGTAGATTTCCCCAGTTGTACCCAATGATAAACATCACAGGTCATGGAAATCTGCAGTACTTTGTGGTTGAGGAGCTTGGGGTACATTCTTTAAATGCTACCAGTGAGAAGCAATAATAGATATTGACATATAGCAAAGCAATTGGCAATTGCTGAGAAGCAAGAGTTGCATGGTGCTGGTTTGTAGGTGCTTGTGAAGGTCGACAGTTCTTGTTTGACTGATGGGTTCATTGTATGCCTGGCTGCTATAAAGTTCACGTGTGAGAAGGCAGCCAGCTCACAGTATGGATGCAACACAACTGTTGTTCCATTGCCAGTGCAGGTAGGAATAGGAAGCATGAGAGTGTTTGAAATGAGTGACTGTCACCAGCAGAATGCGAAAGGGGTTAAAGATTAAGGGGTGGAGGGGGCTGAGAGACAGACAAGTCATACAGGGCATGTACTGCTGAAGTGCTCTGCATCACAATGCTCCAAAGGAATTTTCTCCCTGATCTTCTGTGTGGCCAGGGCACCTATTTATGGCAGATAGTTTAGAGAGATGCATTAAGTTTGGACTGTTTCTTCTGCTTGTCATGTGTGCATCAACTTCTGAAAACTCTGTTGCAGCAAAGCATGTTTTAAATTAATCTTCAAGCAGTGACAGTCTGCCATAGGGGAGGATTTTTAAAGGTCCATGCACACCGTATACATTGCAGGCATGGTAGAACACATAACTCTGTGCTCTGCCACTGCCCTCCCCTCCCTGCCCTTACTGTCCGTAAAAACATGTATGCATAAGTGATTCAGAACTGCCACTAAATAGTCTAACCAGCTGGACAACCCTTGTTCTCCTCAGTCTCCTTTCTCTCCAACCTGCTCTTAATTTGAAGCTCTTCATGGCTCAGTCACCCTTTCCTAAAAATGGGAGTTGTCACAAAAACCGATCAGGTTCTGTAGGATTTTTAAAGCAGACTCTCTGCAGTGTGTTTATGCTGCTGTGTGGACACATCCTCCTGTGCTGGCATGTAATGTGCAAAAAGAGAGGAAAGTACTTTACTGTGTTAATAGCAGCCTCTGAATTGTCAAAAATTATTTCTTCTAAACTCTGTCTTTACATGCTCTGCTTTTTTAAGGAGAGTATGAGTAAGGCATATACTATGAAATTCTAATTGTAAGAGTTTATTATTGAACTCTTTGTAACTGAAATCTTAAAACCATTTTTTTTGGTGGGCTATTTAAGGGAATTTTACCGAAGTAAAGCACAGTGTTTTGGCTTTTATTAAAAAAAAAAAAAAAAAAAGCTTTTCAGGCTTTTCTAGTGTATTCTTTTCTTTGATCTTCTTTTGTAATGACATGATAGTCTCACATTTCAATAGAGAAACTGGAACTAAAGTATACATGAAAAAGTCCGTAACAGCTCTCTTGCTGTTTATTTCAACAATCTTAATTAAAGAAAAACCTAATCCTACAACAGACTTGTGATTTGCCTTTTCTTTGAAGCACAATTAGTTTTCATTCATATCCCTTGATGTCAGTGAGAGAAAACTATTGGTGGGCGCATCAGTGCTGATGGGGTTCAATTAATACTTTTTTTTTTTCCTGAAACGTATCTCACAATAAAACCATGCACACAATGCACGTGCACACAGACATACAAAAGTAAGCTCTGTATTCATGCTGCTTGCAAAGCCCTGCCTAAATCTCTCTTGGCTGCTAGCCAAGGTCTCTAAAAACCCATTAAGGCTATTAGAGAAATTATTTCTCTTCCTTTGTGAGCTGGGTAAATTTCACAGTTATCATTGCAGGAGGAAATGAATTGGGAATATATCTGTCTGGGGATGTTTGGCCCTTCAGTGGGAATTAAGCCAACTCTGTAAAACAGCAGCTGTGTGCCAGTGCACGTACTTGCAGGAGAGAGTCAGTGGGTGGCACTGTAATATAACTATTGTGCCAAAACATACCTAGGAAAATTTTAAGTGCATTTGTGAATAAATTCATACCTTCTTGCAACTATAGGGTTTATTGGAAATCGGCTTTTGCTTTAAAATTAGATGTAAACCAATATTTCATATGTGGTGTGCTTTCCAGATGCAGAACTGATCAATTCATTCCCAAAATGGTGTAGCAGCATCATGTATGGCATTGTATGGTGACCTTGTCAGACGGTAATAACAATATACAAACATACAGTACAAATTCAGATTTACAAAGATGGCTGGACTTGACCTGTGTCCTTGCTTATCCTTTACAGTTTTAGCATTCATAATTACCATCTGATGGGGAAGTCGGAACTGGCAGAATATCCTTTTGATTTGTGAGCTTTGGTAAGCACAACTTAGGCAGTCTGCCATGCAAAAGTTCACAAGAGAACAGAATTACTTTTTCTTGTTTTTAAAATCTCACTTTTCAAATACTGTGAGCTGAAACTTCGAGTTTCTGGAACCCACTTGTCAAATATATGGTAGAACAAGTACAGTCACACAAGCTAAACCTTTACCTTTCTACTTAGTCACACAAAAGCTTTTTATCTATCAAGTGAAACAAGCAAGTTATGCTTCCCAGCTTCTTGCCAGTAATTGAATTAGTGCTCTGGAAAGGAACCATGCTTCTTTACCCACATCATATACTCTTTCTTAGAGGGTGTGTTTATTTATTTTTATTTTTTCCTCTTTTAAATTCTGACCTACTTTCTTTATCTGTTTGTCTTGCTGGTTGCTAGCAACTAGCAATGAATGATCTATACAGAATATTTTTTTTACTGGTCACTTTTTAGGTTCTGCAGGTAGCAGAATTAATGCAGACTGTCTCAAATTATGTCCTTTGTACCCTCTGATCTTGTAAGATTTTTCAGAATTTTTCAAGTATGACAGTTTCTTAGAGGAGCTTGCATGTTTTCCAGGCTTCTCTCACAAATCCACATAGACCCACAGGAGCAGAACAATGCAAACTGTGGAGAAGTGAAGCCCTCAGAGTTTATATTTTAAAATGTAAATACACATGGGTCTTTACAAAGAGTGCATACATTTTGTAAGCTGTTATAAAAATACCTGCTTCATCTAGCTCTGATAGCAAGACGTTATCCCAGTATGAAACCTCTCTTTTTCTCTAAAAGTGTAGGTATAATAGCTAGAGGAAACTTAAAAAAAAAATAAAAATAGTAACTACAAATATGGTTTCTGCAGTTAAGATAATCCTTGGTGTGATATTTGCCCTGAACATATTGCTCTTTTTTTTCTCTGCTTCTATTCTGAGCTTTTTCACCTTTGTTCTTGGAGTACACTACT
This sequence comes from Chloroceryle amazona, assembly GCA_027560015.1. Taxonomy (NCBI): domain Eukaryota; kingdom Metazoa; phylum Chordata; class Aves; order Coraciiformes; family Cerylidae; genus Chloroceryle; species Chloroceryle amazona. The sequence continues at coordinate 69,718 of JANHFX010002601.1, forward strand.
GAACTCATTCAAACAAGTTTTTTGTATGACTCATGTAGCCTTTAACACAGAATTTTTGATTATTTACACTTATATTCTTTCAGTGGTTCACCGATCTGTAAAAGCACAGGCTGTTTTTTTCAACCTATATTTTTGAATGGTGTAGGTGTAGTAAACAGTGATAATTTCAAAAGTCAGTCACCATACTATCACCATTTAGGGTCAGGATGGCCCCTTAGACCTATAACAGATTCTCTCTCAACTCCCCTCCCTCCCCAAAGGGGAAGAGAAGGGGAATAAAGGACAGAGTCCTCCTTGGGTGCTCTCAGGAAGAAACTGGAAGAGGACCCAAGCCAAGCTGAGCAAAACCATCAGAACAGGCCAAGAGGGAGCGAAACCCTCCTGATCCCTCAGCTTTATACTGAACATGATGTATATGGGCTGGAATCCCTTGCTGGTCAGTTTGGGGTCACCTGGCCTGTCTACTTCTCCCTGCAGGTGCAGCCTTTTACTTTCTGCACCCCCAGTGTGGTGCACAAGGTCCAGCAGTGGCCTTGGTCTGCACACCAATCCTTGGTACTAACTCTAACCATGGGGTGTTATCACTGCCAGCAGCAGACACTGTCTGTGAGAACAGGCTGCTAACTTCAGACAGTGCAGTCAGTTAGAAGAACTGAGCTGGAAAGTGCAATCACTGAACAGAATTAGTTCTGTTCTCACTCAAACCAGGACACATGCCCAAATGCTATATATCCAAGAGTTTTGAAGGCATTTTAAGTATGACTCAAATGGAATTCTAACAAAAACAACTTACTTAAAAATAGGCTAACTGTTCAGATCATAAAGGGATAGAAATCCTGACCATATATTTTAAAAAATATTCTAGAGGAAGTCTGTAAGATTACTTGTTGATAAACCTTACTGGGTACATAGCCAGTATAACACTGAAGTAGAAAATGGAATTGCAAGATAATAATTTATATCTAATTGTGTAGTTCTGCAAAGTGAACTTTGACCAACTAATGTAATAAAAATTCTTTGAACATGTCAGCAAATGAATAGAGGGGATATGAAGTACATCTCTCAAAAGGCTTCTGACAGGGATGTAGGTGAGGCACTATTCAGCATTGCAGGCTCTTTTGTTTTCTCGTAAGCCCCATATTACCTGTTTTTGTTTCTTTTAAATTCTTCATTACAGAAGTCAGGAAATGGAATGAGAAGTTTTTGTAAAAGAAAAAAATGTAAAAATAACCTCTAGCCTAGAAGCTCTGGAATAAAAGCTCATGATCATGAATCAGTCTAGTGCAGAAATTGGACACATAGGGAAACAGAATTGTTACTATGTCTTAATATGTCATGATTTGTAAGCTATCGCATGATTCTGTGTCCAGTCATGCATGTTTTTTTGAAGGTTGTGGATTGATAATATCCCTCCTAAAAGAAACCAAGTAGCTGTGAGGCAATGTAATATCATGGATCAAAAAGGAGCTGAGAGGCAGGGGACAAAGCAGGAACAAATGGTCCATTTTCATCATGGCAAAAGGTTAATAGCCACAAGTTTCTGTACTACGTCTGTCGTTGTGTAGTGTATTTATTAGTTATTTGGGAAGAGGAAGAAGAAATGAGGCAGCAACACCACATTATTGGTAGGTAACCACTTTGTAGGTTACTTTTTAATCAAGTCTAGAGAAGCCTGAAGGAATTTCACATGGACTCAGTCAGACTAGGTAACTGTGAAGTACATTCTTTTTGAAGAAATATAGAAAAAAATTAAAGTAATTGTATACATCATCATTGTATCAGCCAGCAGCGTGGTGTTATATAAAATTCATTGAGCATTAATAGGAAGTCCATCTTGGAAAATAATATTGCAGAATTGAGCAGGCCTAGTTTAAGATAGAGAGGAAGGTTAGTGACATAAAAGTATCTGAAGTGATTGCTTACTTGAGGATTCAGATGAGAGTGGCAGTGATAAAGTATGTGGTTTAAAAAAAAAAAAGCAAAAAAAGAACAAAATTCAGGGAACTACAGTTTTCCCTGTGTCTTGGTATTAAAGGAGCACTTACCAAAAGGTGCCTATATAAACTGTGGAACTCATGGACTCTGGAAGAAGATGAAATCAAGAATCTTGCAAGCTTCAGAGAGGGAGGGGGCATTTATATGGATAACAAGAATATCCAGAGTTATAATAGTAATTCTAAAAAAGAGTATTTGAAGGGATAAATACCCTCATGCATCAGGATTTAAAGGAATCTATAACTAAAGGGATTAAGATGAGACCTTCAAGGGAGACAGATAGCCCTGCATCTGTGGGGGTTTCTTGTGTCTTTCACCAAAGCATCTGGTGCTGGCTACTGCTGGAGACAGTGGCTTAGGCCTGGTGGGTGAGCTTGAGCTAGAACAACAAGTCCTGTGTTCACATCTGAAAAATGCTTAGTGTGCATCATCTGTGTCAGTGATTTATTTCCACTACAATGTGCTTTGTCCTTTGTTCACTTAGATCACAATATTGTTCTAGGTCAGGCTCTTCTTTCTGCTGGTACAATGCATGTTTGAAATCATTGCAATGAAGTAGCTGTGTGAGCTAGTGGACACAGCTTCTGAGAAACCATTAATGTGACATGAAGCCAGAGGGTTGTTCCTCAGTCCCCTTTTCTCCAGCTGTAAAACAGAAAACAGTAATATTTAACCTCCCAAGGGGAATTATCAAGGGGAATGATTTGTCAGGTATTCTTTGAAAGGTATCAGGAAGTGATACAGTCACTACCATTATGTCCTGACTTATTTCCTAGAACTGTGTTTTGATTGTACTCATTTTTTGAGTGTAATGAAAAAAAAAAAAAAGTGGAGAGATATGTGTGCTGCTTCATTTAATTTAGGAGTACAAATTGTAAGGGTATTTCTAGTTATACAAGTGGTGTCTGTGTTCAGTCCAGGCACTCTAGTTTTTGGTAGCTTCCAGTTTTGCAATTTCTTCTTAGTGTATTAAAGAAAAACAAGTACAACTTCAAAACACAGTACTTTTTCATATGTTCTAAAGATTTGCCCATGTAATCTCTATCTTTATGTTTGATTATTTGGGTTTTTCTGACTACAAGACATACCTCAGAATTCTGTGGTTATATCTGTGTTTGTATGACATAAAAAGTATTTCTTTTTTTATTACTACTTCATTTTCCAATGATCCTTTTCTTTTGTATCTTCCTTTTTAAAGACCATTCTGCCACAATTCCAAATTTTTATTTTTTTTTTAATTGACCTCTATGTTTAATATCTTTGATTTAAATGTTAGGAATCCTGTATTTTCAAGGGCTTCATTTGGTCCATGAATCAATGAGACATGAGCATGATTTGGGCAGCAGGATTGTAAGAATTTTTTGAAATTCCATGTAAGAGCTAAACAATCATGGACTCATTTATTGCATGACATTTTTATGCAATCATATATCAAAGTAACTTAGAATTGACCAGGAATGCTTTACGTTTATTTCATGAGGCTTTGGAGTGTGTACATCCACTCTGTGATGTGAATTAATTTTAAAAGTATTACAACTATTGTACAAGATAATTGTGCTAAATAAGTTTTTTGTGAATGACAGAGAATGTCTCACCCATATGACATAAGATCTACAGGTACTGTAGCATTTTTTGAGTTCTGAAGCATGTGTTCACATCTAAACTTTCCAGGTCTTCAGTGTGTTGTTTTGTCCTATCCACTTTAAGATTTTAAGTCTCAGATGTTCAGTATTAACCATAGTTGACAGAGTCAGGTTTTATTTTTAATTTTCTTCTTCCCAAAGCTACAATTTTTTCTAGTTTAAGCATGAACATGCTTCCTTCTTTTTTGCTTAAATCAAATGGATTCATGTACATATCATATTTTTTTCAATTTGCATAAGCACATTTGCAGGTTCTTTTGGTGAATTAATTCATACATTTAACTGCCTTGTTAGGGAAGCAGTAGTGAAGTTTGGCAAATCATTTTTTAAAAGTTCTAGAAAGAATGAAGGAAGTCCAGCTTCTATGAAACTTTTCTTTACAATGGCAAAATTGGTAAAACTGTAATTCATTTTACATTTTAAATCCATTTTGTCTTAGTGGTAAATTCAGGTAGTAAATTCTGTCTTAGTGGTAAATTTCTGCCTATCAAAAATTGTTGTCTGATAACCATCAGAAGCTGGTATATGTGGTATATGACCTCTAAATGTTACTAAAATTGAGTTGAACACTGTTCAACTCAGTTAATAGTTGGTGGTAAGATTTTAGGGTTCTTGAAGACTGATTTTCTGTCACTTCTGCTAGGGCTTAAACAGTAAGTATTACTTATGTTACTGATAAAAATATTCTTTGACTTTGAGCGCTTTTGAGAAAACCTGTTCAAACCTCTCTTTTCTTCCTAGGTATTTCATGTGTTTGATGAAGCCAGATAACATGTCAGCAGATTGTGTTGAAAAATGACAGAACAATTTCACCAAAATAGAAGCAACTTCAAAATTTTTACTTTTAACATGATATAAAATAGAGCAACTTTTATCTGATTCTATTTTTTCCCATTTTTAGAAAACACTGTAGACTGATGAAATGGCAACATCAAAATTATGCAGGCCTAACGTTCTTTTCTCATCCTTATCTTTCTTCTTGCAATGAAGTTGATAATATCTGTGATTTAGTCTCTCTCTTTTTTTTTTCATTTTACTACTCTGCATTTTCAGAGCCTCTTGCAGTTTTAGGAAGTTGCAGAATAACGATAATAATAAAAAAATAATAAAGAGTAGAAATACCTATTTATTTTATTTTGAATAGGGAAAAAAAAAAAGGGGTAGAAGAACGACAAGTTGTTTGGTTTTTTTCTCCTGACATAATTTCAGTTTGAACTTTCGTGAGTGGCTAGTTTAATTTATCATTTAAAAAGTTCAGACATTTATTACTCTGGCAATATAAGAAAAAGAAAGAAAGGTGATTTCTGTAGATAAGTGTTGAAGCCATCTCAGCAGTGGGCTTCTCTGGAGGACAAATATTGTGCAGGAGGTATGGGCATCCCATATCCCCTTGAACACTCTCAGTGCTATGTATAGTCTCTCTTGTATCACTTGTATGACAGAAAGAATATTTCCCATGTAATTCTTGCAAAAATATGCTTCCCTAGCAGTGAAGTCATAATTATCTCGTAGTGTAGTTCTTTGACTGCTAGTCAACAGTGTTATAGTTAATAACATTATTGTAATGCTTTCTCTGGAAGCAAATTTGAATAACTTTCTTGCAATAGCTCTTCTTAGTTTTATAAATCAGATAAGTAATACCTAAATTGACACCTCTTTGAAGCAAAGGGAAAACACCACTGAACCACTTCCTCAAAACCAAAAGTTAGATAAGGAATGATAACTCTTTTAAAGTTAAAATATGTGGAAGGATGAGAATGTAGAAAGTGACATGTGGTGTGTGGATGATAGGTGTTAAAATGTGTGTCTGACCTTAAACAGCAATTAGCTACTATTTCATGCAGCACATATCCCAGTTCATAAAGTTAGTGTTTGAGGAAGCCTACAGTACAAACTCTGTCATCATTGTCCTTGCTGGGACCATATTCTGACTTGTGGAGTAATCTTGTGATAACAGGGACTGGTTTATTTTAATGAAGATGTGCATCTCTGTGTTCCCTCAGAGAAGTCAGCTAACCTGTTGGTTACAATAGCATCTGCTTCACTAAACAACACCTTTGAGTATACACCAGCAGCTTGGAAAAAAAACACCACTATTTGAGAAAATGCAGGTCAGAAATGCCCCCAGAGATGTCAACACAATAGTACTTCTCTTGGCAGACACTTGTTTAGAATGCAACCTTCCAACAGCTCTGTAATCCTTGCTGTTGTGGAGTTTGGGATTTTGAGGTATCCTGAAAGAACTGGAAGTCCTCTAACCTTACTTCATTGTGCACGCTGCTGTTATCATGCCTGGTTTTCCCATGGTCACAGATTATAATTTTTGGCACATAAAGTAATCCTAACTACTGTTGTACTGTTCAGTCCTGTCCTTATTGTTCCTGAAGTGTCACTTCACTGTTTCTACTCTTAGGTTTCTCTCCCCTGACTCTTCTGTACTTTGGGAAAAGAACCCCAAACACCTATATTATCACTTTCTGTCTCCTTGGGATGCTCTGTTGCCATGTCTGTGACTGTTTTAAGAAGTGTGTTCCTTTTAATAAATAGTGTATGTTTAGGTTGATAATGGTCTAACTAAAGTTTCTGTGGTTTGCAATAGCAGAAAAGTAATCACACACTTCAGTCTTCTGGTGTTGTTAACAGCTAAAATACCCTACTCAGAATAAAACAAAGGTTGTTATGTATGGGATTAGTAGTTCAGCCTTTGGCCTACCTCTATTCATCTTTCTCAGGTGAGAGCCCTTGTTCAAAGTTCCTTGCTGCAAAGACAACCACATTTTCAGCTGGCTTCATCCCTCCAGTCAAAGCCAACAAATTTAAACAGCTCTCCAAAGTCAACATGAAGACTTAACCTTCTTAGAAAGATCTAGTTTAAGGGAAACTCTTGTAAATGCTGAGCTATTTTTACTGTGATGATCTTATTTAAATCATGTTGCAGGGCATGGCATAGGTTACTCATTGCTGGTATCAAATGATTTGACGGCAGATCAGACCCTGTCGGTAGGACTGAAAAATTGCAGAGTGAGGAATGCTAACTCTTCTGCTATGCTTATGGGGCAGTGCTTTCCTTTATTGCACTAGATACAAACAAATTTGGAGCTTGTTCAGTGTGCCCAATTGTGCTGTGTGGATTGCTTTTCATCACCTCGGAAATGCGAACCTTTCTGAAGTCTCTTCTTCTATCCAAATGTCATTTCTCTTACTGCCTATGGCCTCTTCTGTTATGTGCAGAATTTCCCTGATTTGCCTGTGAAGTGAAAAGGACCTGTGATTTTTCTTGCGATGTGGTGCTCCAATTATAAACCCATAAACTAAATGAGAGCCTTAATTATAATGGAAAACAGATTAGAATATTGTCATTTTCCTTGCTAGGGAGCCAAGGGGAGATTAAAAAGCCAGTGGCCTAAATTTATGTTATTTGTATTTCTGTGAGTCAAACCTCAATCATGTAAAACAGCCAGTAGGCCTATATTAATGGGAGAGGCCAAGAGAACTGAGTCTCAAAGGGCTGTTGCCCTTAGGACATGGTACATTATGATAATGTGATGAAGAATAATTACAAAATGTGAAATATATATTGTCAAACATAGGAGCAAGAGATTCCTGACTGAAAATGAGTGTGTGGGAATGACAGTGAATGCCATTCAGCCAGGGCTGGGTTTCCAATGGCAACTCCACTAAAACTGGTGTTGAGGTACTGAATTGGCCTTCAGTTCTCACAGGTTGAGGTAGATAAGTGGAATGGAGTACGCTTATATTGTTTGTGTTGAAGTCAGATCTTAAAACTTATTGCAGTGATTATAGATTTATACTTATGGCAGAGATAATAATAGCATTCCTGATGATGACCATTGTTATGATAAAGGCAAGTGAAGAGCAGTGATTGCAAAAGTGTAAGACTTCATCAAATAATATTAAAAGATGATACAAAATCAGAATGGGATCCTGTATGTTTATATGTGCTACTGATATCAATTATTTCTGAAAAAATATATCAGTGCTTCCTTTCTCTTTCCAAGCGTGGTAGGAGGTTTTTCAATAGCTTTTTTCACGGCTGTTGTGCGTGATGTTGTCTGCATTAATACGATGTTTGTGGCATGCAGGGTGGGACATAAAGAAAGAACAGTCTTATGGCAGCTTTTCTCTTCATACTTGTATGGAGCCAGGAAGCAGTGTAGTCTTCATGCCCTCCTTTCCCCCACAATTTGTCTTCAGGAAAATCATACAGTGTGTGCTGAAAGATTGGATTCTTCACTCAAAATAGTAGCCTTCTCAATCATGTGATGTAACTGGACTAAAGTACAGGGCAATCTTGCAAACTTGTGACTTTGGTATAGGTATAGCCTTAAATACAGAGTTCAGTGACATTGTTTTCACATTTCAAGTTACATATGAATTAAGTGTTTTGCTGGATCAAGACTTTATTAGAGGTGTGCGTACAAATTCTGAATGAAATCTGACTATAAGAACTCGGGTAAGAATACAACTCAAACCAAAAATATCTCCAGGCTAAGTTGCTGTGGAGGTCATGGACCAAAACCTCTTTGTGATAATGAGGCGAAATTATTTTTTAATGAATCTTCTAATGGAACAATAGAGTGATTTATCATTCGACCTAAGCAATTATAGACCAAAACTGCAAGTAAATGTGTCAAGTGTATTTTACTTGTTTGTTTGCCAAATACTATACTTCCCCTTGAGATATTATCTGTTTTGGGTGCTGTATTGTTGGTATGCTCACAGCTCTCAAAACAGCTAGCTGTGTGCCTCATGTTCTGAAATATCTGTATCTACACACTACTACTGCATAGTAGGGTGAAATTTTTGGCCCATTTTAAATATGAAGAGGTATTCAGATTAGCTTGCTCAAGATAAAACAGGAAATTTCTGGCAGAGAAGACCACTGACCCTATACTTCAGAATAACATTCAAAGTACTGCTTTCTTTGCTTCTTTACATATAAGGCAAAAAAATATTATCAATAAATCACTAGGAAGTGCTTTTTTCTGTTGTTAAACTAAACAACTTCTCATTGGCTTAGATGAAAAGTTAGCATCTTCTAAAAGTTTTTGCATATCACTAAAGGAAACATGTTAACAGTGTGGGAATCTTACAACTGAATTAAAATAGGCAAATACATATCAGTACTTTTAAAATCTAGTGATCACTAATCTTGGATTGCTCAAATCTACAGACCACGGTCTAGACTTGCATAATAATGGAGCAATCAAAGTAAATGGGCACTGCTGAAAAATACTGCCTTTTTATAAGCAAGAAATAGAAATATTTAGTGTAAATAACTATGGATAAGCCTTAAATTTGCACTTCATGTATATACTATAGGCAAAACCAACAAACAAGACTGTATCAACTATACACATTTCCTCACTCCGCTGCCCTTCCTTTGCAAGTCATAACTACATGATTTGTAGCTGAAAAGGTTAAGCAGTAAATAGTGAAACATTTTATTCTTTTTCTTTTGAAATTTGTAATGGTTTAGAGATGAAGGAATGGTAAATCATTGACTAGATCCAGTCTTCACCTGCTTCCAGGATGTATGACCATTTCTAGAGTTCTGTTATAGACAGAGTATTCCAATTTGTTTTTCCTGAGATGAATGGGAAATAGACCTTTTCTGTTCCCAATTCTTCCAAATGTTACTGCACAGCTGAGGGATGTAGGTGTGCAATAAAAACATCAGGAATCATGAAATTCCATCCAAAACCCTCTTGCTCTGCAAAGAAGAGGGGGAAAGCAACAGCTGTAGTATACGCTTTGGTCTGAAACCACCTCTCAATTTGCCCTTAAGCCAAAGTTAATTGCTGAAAAAGCCAAATGGTATGAGCAGGTTTTCAGAGTACAACACTGCTGAAAAATAAATCCATTAAGAAAACAAGATAAATACCCAGTGCTAAGAAATGATGATTCTCTAGATTTCCTCAGTCTAGTAATATTTATCAGGTGCATTGATTTAACTAGCGGCTATTGGCAGTTACAAATGGATGATGACAGGAAACAAAAAACCACCTTCATTTGCCATAAGGGGGCTTTTCATTTTAATGTAATGCCTCTTGGAATTACCAGCGTCCCAACTACATTTCAAAGATTAATGAACATCATCCTGTCAGGTTTAATATATCATACTTCTCTAGTACACTTGGACAGGATACAGTTCTCATAGATTCCCAGAGTTTTCAACAACATCTATGTGATTTTTTTTAAGACATAAGCTCTGAGAGGAGGTAAATATTTACAAGTTTAAAAGACAGCTTTCCTTCTAATATGGATACACAGTAAATACTGTAAAATTAATTTATGTCTTAAAATGCTGTAGAATCTTGCAGAAAGTTACATAAAGCTGTGTCCTGTTATCCTGGAAGTAGTACTCTATTGTGTACGTGGAAGGAAGCAAAAAAGTTACTTCAAGAATCATTTGACAATAACGTCGTCAAAAGTGGGATTGAACCAGGAAAATGTGTTCTTTAGGTTTTATAGTTTGAAGAATAGAAAAACAATTTCCAGTGGATGAATAGTTTTCCAAAATTATTATAATAAACATAAAGCTAATTGTGTTATGTACTTGTTAATTTAATTCATGGGTGATGTAGCTATTTGATATAGAATGTTCCATTAGGTTCCTGTAGACCATAAACAAAATATTCTATGGAACACAGGAAATGCATATGCAAATTTATATTAAAAATATTCATTACATTAATGTTAAGATTTTGTTTCAGATTTTCATGTCAAAGGTGCACAGGGCACTTCTGATGCTCTCTTGTTTTGATTTGCATAAATATATGTCTTTTAAATCTAGTGGACACAACTCTAACAGATTCCAAAAGGTAGAACGTCCTGGGTATATGATTAAGAGCAACAGTAGAAACCAAGTACATAATTTTAAGGAAAAAAAAAACACTAGCAAATACCAAAAATGTGCTGGAAATTTTGTCACTAGGTTTCTAAATGAAGGTCAGATACCTTATTAAAACTAGCTTTCATTCAACCACAAGTTACCAGTCTCCATGGAGAAATGGCTCTGACATTGTATGGCTTGCCCTATGCAGGAAGTAGAAATACAGTATCATGACACTCCTGATCTTAAATCTCTGAATAATTCCTTGTTTTGTTTAGCAGAATATAAATACCCAGATGGTTGAATAGTTTGCTTTTCTAGATTTTTGTGGTGTTTTTTTTGAGAGCTGCATGATAAATAGTGACATACTTAGTATGACTGGTTCATTTTGGCATTTAAACTTTTTGTGTAAAAGAAAAAAATAATCAGAAAACCTGTTTATTGGTTGGCAGTAAGTTTTTACTAAAGTCTAAATCTGTTTTGTTTTGCTTTGTTTTATTTTGTTTGGTTGGGTTTTTTTTGTTAAAATTATTATCAGTAAAAAATAATCTGTGATCAGGACATCTAATACACCTTAGACTAAACAGTCTGCCATGTTGCACTTCAAAACTCTTGAAAGCATTACTTTGTTTTAGAGATTTGAAGTTGCTAAGGAAATGCTAGAGTTAACAAAAAGCCCTTCAGAGAACTCTTGCCCTGAAGAAGCTGTTTTGTGAGATGTGTGGGAAACAAATTTCATGTGCTTTGCCCACAGCCACCCTGCCTTAAGTAAGCAGTAATGCAAACTGTGATAAGACCGATCCACAGGTGTGCAGAGTGCCTAGCACACAGCACTGCTCTCCTTGCTTGGGTGCAAAACCAATTGCTCTTTAGTCCTCTTTACACGCATTGATTTTTCAGAAGGGTCCTTAGAATTTTCACATTTTTCACATTGAATTCCACTTCCAGACTGGCTGTTGAAAATTTAACGGGGGAAGATGAATGGGAAAGAGGACTCTGATAGGGAGTAATCATAAATTTTATTTCTTTTGGTTAGAGAAAAGCCTAATGCATCAAAATGTGCTTTAATTTTGCAGTATTTAAAATAAAATAATAATAAAAAAGAAAGACACAATCAAAAGAAAAGAAAGAAGAGAGAAGGAAAAAGGAAAAGAAAAGGAGAAGAGAAGAGGAAGAAAAGAAAAAAGAAAAGAAAGGAAAAAAAAAGAAAAGAAAAAAAGAAAAGAAGAAAAGAAAAGAGAAAAGAAAAAAGAAAGAAAGGAAAAGAAGAGAAGAAAAAAAGGAGAAAAGAGAAGAGAGAAAAAAGAAAGAAAAGAAAGGGAAAAAAAGAAGAAGAGAAGAAAAAAAGAAAATAAAATCACAGCTTTTTATTAGACTCATTGTAATATCTGGGGTCATTCTTTGAGTATTTCAGAATCTCATGATCTTGTGTATGTGTACAAAAGTGTGTCATGCTTGCTTTGCCCTTCAAAGTGGAAATACTGATTATTTCTTCCATTCCAGAGCTGTGCAGGAGATTTTCTGCAGCTTCATGCTCTCTGAGAAGTACATCACCTCTGGTCTTCTTCTTAGCCATACCTCATTCACCTCTAGTCTGCAAACGTAGTGTTATTAATTGCAATCTAAGTGATGATCCCCCTTTCTATGCTGTGGTGATGCTGTGGTGCTTCTCAATCTTGTACTACTTAGCATGCCAGCAGCAGAAATCTTGGCATACTGCGATTGGGCAATATTGCCTCCAGGAGGTTTAAGTCCTCCTCCCAGCCCTTCCTTAGTTTTCCTATATGACTGCAGGCAAATCTTGATCTGGTCTCTCTGAAGTGTAAAAATAGGCGTTAAACTCATAATCAAGCAAAGCAGGAAATTAAGTCTGCCACTCATTCCACCATTTCCTTCTCTCTTTTCCTAGAAAGTATTTGTTCTTTATAACCAGAAGACTGAGGTCATCTGCTCGTGTTTCTCGAATAAATTGTTTAAAATCTCCTGTATAAAGAAGTGACTGTTTCTAACTTTTGTACCTTGAGCTAGCGTATTGTAAATTTTTCTGGTGTCTTATGGAGCCGTTCACAGCTTTAGTCATTCCTGTTGCCACTCTCAGTGGTGCACTGAGATAGTGAAGACCTAATTTTATCTATTTTTTTTTATAGAAGTGACTTTTTTATGTTCTTTAATTTCTTATTAAAGAAATAAATCTTGAAAAATATTAAACTACAAGTGTTTCCTGGACTGATTTTGAAGCTATCATTCTCTTCGACAGAGGTCTTTGAGATTTCTATTCCTGACTACATACAGTAAAACCTTCTGAAGTTTTATGTATGACTTTTTAAAGCTGAGAGATATTCTTTGAATACCAGTAGAGCCCAGTAGACTGGACTTGGGGAGGCCCACTTTCATTTCCTTTTCTTGATATTGCCATACTTTCATGTGTACCTCTTTGGGCTGTGTATTTGTTAGAACCGTTGCACTCTGTATATACAATTAAATAGTGTTTAGAACAAGGACTTTCACTGGAAGATGAATGAGAGGCATGGTGGGAGGACAAGACGCAACAAGCCCAAGATGAAACATGAAAGAGTCCAAGCAGATGTAAGGAAAATCTTTTCACTACGAGGACGGTCAAGCATTGTAGCAAGTTGCTTAGAGAGGCTGGGCAAACTCTGTCTTTGGCATTTTCAAAACCAACTAAATAATGTCCTGAGTAACCTGTTCTGACCTCAGAGGTGACCCTGCTTTGATCAGAAGGTTTTGCTTCTTAGGTCCTTTCTGGCATAAAGGATTATCCTGTTCATTCATATATTCAGTTTCTACTGTATGAAGCAGGAACTGTTAATAGTCCAGTAAGTTCTCATATTGTTTTGTCATATAGTTATTAATTCAAACATTTAACTACTAAATTAGAACTCCTAAAAAGTTTTGAAAATATACTAAGCAAAGTGCTTTTTCCTCTGAGCCCACTTTTACATCAAAGGCTATATTAAAAACCAAACGAGAACTGAACATATGAGAAATATTTTGTTTGGGGTCTTAGCCTATATAAGGCCAAGAATATTCCCAGATATAGCTCAGAAAAGTCACTAAGATTTTTATGCATGTTCAGACATTGCAGTTATTAATCTGTAGGTAAGAGGTAAGTACATAAATTTTTTATATCTATACTGTGTACGTTGCTGTGTGCCTACTATCAATAGTGATTAGTGTGAATACACATGTGTGTTTCCTGCATAGCTCTAATTAATTTGGAATATGTGACTGTGCCACTCCACTAAGGTGCTGCATTTGGTCACTATATGCCTGCTCAGTGAGCAGCCTCATTTGCTCATGGAATTGACATTACAGCGTTCTGCTTTCAAATGCATTATCCGTCCTGAACAGAACACGAACAACATAAAAACCTGAGAAAATGATTCTTCCCTGAAAGATAAAGCCACATAATTGAGTCTCTGTATAGGTTGTTTGGAGACAGTAACAAAGAAATGTAAAACAGGATCCCTGAAACTGGTACAGCTTGTAAAATCTTGTTAAGCCATGTTAAAAAAAATACATTAATGCCCCCATTAGAAGCTGCAGTTTATTTATTGCATCCTATTCTTTAGCCCTCATAGGCCTAGGCTTTTTTTAATCTTCCATCCGTCCTTCCCCCTCCCCTTTGAAAGTGCACTCATTGAACTCTTGGCAATTAGTGTAATTGAAATTTATTGACAATGCGGCCGTCTGCTGAAGCTTCATTGTTCTGAGTGCTTAGTGCACAGCGCTATTGAGCAATGCCATGGCAGTGTCAGACAGCTCATACCTTCCTCAATTATATCAATGGACCAGTGACTGCCAAAGGTTCCTTTGGGGCTACGAATGTTACTTAGTGATAAGAGCCTTTCGAAACAGAATCCCTGGGCCCCATCTCTAGTGGGAGATGGAAATGAAATATGTATTTCTCTGCTGTGGAAAATTAATGTAATTGGCTCCCTTAAAAAGCTTTGACAAGTTGACCTGTTTGAAATCTGAGGAGGGCTTATACTGCAGTATCATATTATCTCCAACATAAAACCCCTCCTTTGGTGGCGGTGACAGTGGGATAAAATGGAATTTGGATAGTAATATTAAACTTCAGCTTCATTGAACACGTTCATATGTTTTTCCAATTATAGCAACAAGATGGGGTCTTACAGAAATTCTGCCTTTTTTGTATTGCCATCTAATCTTGTTCGTCTGTTTGTTTTGATTTATATTAATGCAGGAGAGAAAAAAAATGTGTGTAAGATCTCTATACTTAACCTTTTCTTCTAAAATTTATATCGATGGAAATTTAAATGATATGTCAAATGAGAATAGGTGAATTCTGAATTCAGAGTTAAAATCTCAGACAAATTAATCAATATATTCCTTACACGCATAAAGGTACATGCAGCAAAAATAAATAAAAGCTTGACACAGCAGTCAAAGAACAAAGCTAAATATCCCAATATAGATATTATCTTGTGTTTTGTGTTTTATTAAACTGCCATGATAGAACAGGAGACATTTACAATGGAACATATTCTACCCAGGTTTAAACAATCGTACATTTCTACTAAATTCACTGCAATAATGTGTTTGAAAATTAGGCAGACTTGACCTAGTGGTTTATTGTTTTGTTTTGTTTTGTTTTGTTTTCAGATAATAAAATTACTTGACAATTTATTTAATACAATTTTTAAAAAGAAAGGATTTTGAATGGGAAACCTCCATGTATAAGTCCAGAAATTTATTAAATTAATATTTATTTACCTTTCTATTTGCCTTCTTTTCAAAATCACAGTCTTTTGTTGGTAAGAGATGATGGAGTAATTATTCATATTGGAAATTTTTGCATTACAGTTGTCTTTGACCTTCAGTACTTCTCTTATTTATGGGAGTTCAGGGAATATAGGATTATCATTCTCAGGTGTGGGGTTTTTGTGCTGTAAAATCATTCCAGTAATAGGAAGAGGCATTTCTGGAAGACTAGGGCACCCACGGTGGCAGAATGTTGGGTAAGAAAAGTGTAAAACAGAAGGGAAGGTAGAGTTTACTTTATCTGAGGTAAACAAAAGCTGCAGTAGAGAAGAGAAAGAGTTAACTAGGTAAATTAATTGTTATTGCTCTTAAAAAAAAAAAAAAGAAGAAGAAAAAAAATAAAAGAAAAGAAAACAACAACCAAAGATCAGATAAAACAAAGTGAACATATCTCCTTCGAATTTTGTGGAGACAGAGTTTGGTGATTACTTTGTGATTTTAATTTCTTCGTCTGAATCTACCTGTGCTTCTTTGCTTACCATTGCTCTCTAAATGGGAAGAGCTCCTTTCCTGGTTATAGTTTGGATACTGCCAAAATCACTTGAGAATATCTTCCAAGATGTGGAATACTGCTAAATCTGAATTAAAACTCTAACCAGGATTTGGCCTCAGGTCTAGAATAATCCTGCTTTTCTTCTAAATGACACTTCCTCAGCTTGTTGCTGTTCAAAATTTAGAAACATTTGAACTCACTGACAGATTTCTAGTGCTAAAAGCTTTAGAAATAACTTTAGACCTAAGTAGCCTAAAATTTAGCCCACCAGATATAAATCAACAAATGTTTTTCAGTTTCCAGGGTCAGATACATTTTATTTTTTTTAAAAAATCGTAGGGAAGGCATGTAAGCTTTTGAAGAATAAAAGTGTCAATATTTAAATGAAAAGACTTCAATTAAATTATTTTTCAATGATGAAATAATAATTTATAATAATTTATTTAATTTTAGTATTTGGTAAAATAGGAAAATATTATTTTAGTATTATCAGCATTGTTAGCATTTAGTATTATCACAGAATACATTTGTATTTAGTTAACTTCAAGTCTACCTTGATAAGCTAGATAGATTTTTACAGAGCCACTCTGAATCTTACACTGAATGATTTCTTTATCACTCCTTGATTGCTGGATGGTAAACTAATATCTCAAACACAAGACAAAAGCAAATCTTAATCATTAGTCCTAAAGATCTTCCAATTGCAATGATCTTTGTTCTGTTTCTTCACAAGAGAATCTTACAGAAGATAAATATATATAATACTGGATTATTTATATAACTTTAAATAATTTTCTTGAATTGCATTAAACTTCAGTAAATGTTTTGCATATGATGGGTTTAAAGCTTTCATCCTAACTTCATAAAAGTTCTTTCAGAGTCTGTACTAGAAAATGATCATTATGAATTGCCACTAACTAATGTAAGCATGAAATTATTTTACATGTTCCTCTCAGGGTTTCTCTTGGTAACGTATTTTAAATTCATATATAAAAAATTAATGAAAATATGAATTTTACTTCCTCTGAATCTGGGCTGACTGCAATCATTACATAGAGAAAATTATTCAAATATCTTTATTAAAAGTATAGTATGTAGATGCACACTTTTTTGCTTAATAAATTGCTCTTCTAGACTTCATAATCTTGTCATACAGCAAAATATAATTTCGAATCAATAGGTTACCAAATACTCATTTAAATAATCTCTATTTAGTCTTAGGGACATATATTGCTGCTTTCCTTTCATGCATTTTGCATACTGGTAAATATAAAGATAAGGCAATGGCCTAGCAGCTTTAGGGGATAACTATGGTCTGAAACAATTTATTGTAGGGCTGAAAGTATTTCTGAAAGAATTTCAAAGTACTATTAATATTTTTAATTACCCCACTGCTGGAAACATAGTATATTATTTCAGGCATTTTGTGAATTAATTAAAATGTTCATGGCATTATCAGCTCAAGAAACACTGGGGAGGGGGAAAAAAAGAGAGAGAGATGAAATTAAATGTGAAACTCTTGTGCATTAGTACATGTACATCTGCAAGAAGAAAAGGATCCCCATAGCTCTAAACCTGGTTACATCTGTTCTAAAACCTCATAAATTTCTGCTTAGCAGTCCAGCTGGGCAGAATCTTAAAAGAACATCAAATAGATACTCATCTTGATAAAGCAATTACATTGTCAGTTCCCTTGATCAGTGCGAGCTTGACAAAGCATGCTCCAAACTTGTAACTTTAGCCTAGAGCTCACAAAACCTGAAGAGGTGATCTATGGAAAGGAATGAATTCTCTGATGATACAGGTTTTCATGAATCGTTACTTAAACACCAAATCTTGGCCTGCAGTTATTCAGAAGTTGGGTGGTACCAGCCCTGAGGAGGAGAGAGAGAACAATATTTAGGCAGTCAGTGTATTGTCACTTCCACCTGACAGCTAGATACCATAACTGTCAGCTGTGACATCTATCTTAAGAGCACTGCACTTTTCATGTTCTTTTTTGTCTGTCATACAGCTATGGACACACTGTGTGAAATCCTGGCTTTGCAGACAAAACTCTTACTGACTGCCCAGATTTCATGCCCTCCATTTGGAGTGGCGGGATGCTATTTCTGCCATGTGTGTTCTTGAAGTCACACCCAGGCCTGAAAGGTCAGAGTCTCTGACCAAGATGGACAGTGATGTGAGTTAAGCAGTTGTGCAGTAAAGAGGAGAAGAAAAGGTTGTCTAAGTCTTCCCTTTTGTGCTTGCACCAGGGCTGGGCTGGACATCTACACACTGCTCAGTGAAAGAGACAGGTAAATTATAGGGAACTGTGTGCATGGAAACTTGTAATCATGAGGTGTGTGTAATACAGCAAGAATTTAGGAGCAGTAATGTTCCTTTGAACCAATGAAACTTAAAAGAGATATATGCATTAGATGAGAATAGTACTGCGTGTTTTTCTTGAAGTTTTGCTAGTTCACTGCCTGGTGCTTTTTAATTCATGCAAGTACATAAATTTGACACGTTGTAGTATTGAGTATTCAGCATTAGGTTTCTGACAGAGCAAATGCAGTCCCTTGGCTGTCCAAGAGTATAAGTGGTTTGAAACATGATCAGAACGCCCAGGAGAAATCCTTCTAATAGGCACTAGAGAGGGTCGACATTTTTAAGGGATAAAAGCATATGGTAGTCATACAAGAAGGTTCTCCTTTGAGACAGAATTAACATGAGATATTGATAGTAGTTCTTTCAGATTTACATGTTGCATAGTCATTACTAGTTTCGTTTGCATTTACTTAATGCATTTCTTCCAAGGTACTTACTTTCTCAGGAGGGATTGTCTTCTAATAAGCATTGTGACCAAGTGATGTATGATGTAAGGTAACTTCCAGCGTATTCTCTGAAAAACATGCTGCAAGGGCTGAAATACCGTTGCCTGTTATGAAAGTGCGGAAATAACCTGTTGAAAGATTTAAAAGGCTGTAGAGTTCTTTGTAAAAGCATATTGAAAAACTACAGCAAAGCAGAATAGAGGGATTTGTAAGAGCCCTTATCTCTAGGCCTCTCATCACTGGAGTCGCTTTTACATGTTTGCCCTTGCCTTTGTAAGCTTCATTAGAGCACAGTGTTTAGAGTGGTCTTTGGCAGAAGAAAATGAGACATGCGAAAACACATCCCAAATTTTGCAACAAAACAAAAGTTTTGATTAGTTAAAGGTTGGTAGTGTTTTGTTAAACAATGAGTTTTGCCTTCTGGAGCATAGGACAGTATTTGTGAATTAACTGAACTTATACAGAACAGGTTACTCATAAGTTGAATATCAGCAAGGTTTGGTATAGCTTTGCTTCTTATTCAAGCCTTATTCTTCATACAGCTATTTAAGAAATATTGCATGGGCATGAAAAGCATCCTGATGGCTTTATGACAAGAGAGAAATGGAAAAGATGCATGTAAATGAGTTTAAACCACATATTGCTATGAAGATACTACTGCAGTGCTGGGCAGTATTCCAGGTATATCAAAATACTAAGTTAACTCATACGAACAGCTACAGCTTTAAAAAGATATAATTGTACAAGAACCCTAAAAACATACCTGAGAATAAGCGTATAGTATTTAGTGGGCTAGGTACTAGGAATTATTATTAACATGAAATGTTCCCTTGACTGAAATGGAGTAAATGATTCTGTAACCACCTGCTAGTAAGAGGGTTTGTTTCCTTTTCTTTTTTTTTTTTCTCTTTTCCTATGCTACATGTCCTTTTCGGTCTATTTCCTGGGTTCCTCTCTTCTGCTCTATAACCAGTCCTAAAACCCCTATTAACACAAAACTTGAACCCTTATTTCATTCCAGACAGGGTGTCATGCGTTACCTGGGGTAACATGCATTATTATTATTATTATTATGTTTTTATAACTCTCTGTAACTACCTGAAAGAAAGCTGTAGTCAGGTGGGGGTCAGGATCTTCTCCCAGGCAACTGGTGACAGGATGAGAGGGCACGGCCTGAAGCTGCTCCAGAGGAGTTTTAGGTTGCTTTAGTTAGGAAACACTTCCTCACGGAAAGGGTGATAGAACACTGGAATGGACTGCCCAGGGAGGTGGTGGAGTCGCCATCCCTGGAGGTGTTTCAGGAAAGATTGGATGTGGTGCTTAGTGACATGGTCTAGCTGCTGTCATGGTGTTGGGTCTTAGGCTGGACTTGGTGATCTTGGAGGTCTATTCCAGCCTCAGAAATTCTGTGATTCTGTGGAAGGTAATATTAAAAACTGGAGACGCAAACAAACACACCAACCCCCTTAATATTAATAAATCTTCCTAAAACTAAGGCAGAACAAAATAAGCCTCAAATCAACCAAATAAAAAAAAAATAAACAAAACCCAAGATAAATAAAATAGAAAAAAAAAACAACCTGCCTGGCATGTTTTCTTTTCAGGATGTCCAATGAAGTTGTGTCATAACTGAAATTTTGGTCAATCACCATCTGTGCTAACCAAGTATAGTGTGAAACATTTAATGGTGGGGTTTTTTTGAGCCCTAGTTTTGTTTTCCTAACTCTGATAGATCCCGAAATAGTTTTATTTTGTTTTGTGCTAAGAACAAGCAATCTGTTGAGGTTTGCCAGACAACTACATTATCATTTTCTCTATAACTTCCTGCCATAATTTGAAGAAGTCTACAGGTTGTGTGGCTTGTCATAATATAAGTAATAAAGCCCAGTGGTTTCTTTAGCGTGTGCCTGTATTTGCTATTACATGTTTTACAAGACGTATTGGCAGCATAAACAATATTGTCTGTTTTCTAGTATATAAGGCAACCAATGGCGGGTTTTGGTGTTTCCCTGATTGAAGAAAAATTAAAATCTCTCTTGTGCTTGGATTTCTATCATCCAGACACTTTTTTTTTTTTTTTTTTTTTTTTTTTTATGTTTTGTAGGGGAAGTCAGAGTAAAGTGTTAACTGATTAGTCCCATTTTGTAAATTCCATTCAGTAAGAAAAGTTATACCTAGTCCTACTCTCACTAAAGTCACCATGCTGATCCCTTTGAGGGGAGTAGAAATACTGCAGTATATTTCAGTGTGTTTTCTCTTCATAGTCACTAGAGAAACTGAAATAGTTTTGCAAGAGGCAGGTGAATTGATATTTCCCCAAAATAATATTTATAGCTATTTCTTAGTGTACAGGATTTTTATATGAATTACTATAATCAGTGCTGCCTTGCTGAGATGTAGATTACAGTAAATTTACTGATTTTATATATATGTAGTCTCACTAATATAGAAAAAAACCCTGAAGATCAATGCGATTAACCTACTTTGAATTCTCTCTGTGTCATTCTATATGAACTATAAATATGAAGCAGAATGATGTAAACACATTTTTTTTAATACCAAAGGCAGTAAGTGGAAAAATGTCATAAAATCACATTTTGTATGACTGTCACAACTTGTCACCTACGTAATTTATGCTGTAAAAATATGAATACAGCAGGATGTTATGCATCATTTATAAAGATATAAATAGTAAACAGTGTTTGAAATATATATATTTTTTATTCCTAGCTATTTTCTAACCCCATTGTGTAATGCTCTAAATTGAGCTTGTTTCACAATTTTAACTTTTTGTCTGCAGCAGATCATTCACACTGTATGCTGAACTGGCAGGCAACCATGAGACCAGCTACTTTTCAAAAACCTAACAGTCAGGGACATTTAAGGAGTTGTGTAAATACAGACTCAGACTATTAGTAGGAGGCATTTCTGCCATATTTTAAACCATAGCAATCTAGAAAATGCAGGGGCTTTTTTTGAGTGTGCTTTTTTTATATAATAATTGAGAATATATTATTATATATAATACTAGACTGTATCTCTGTGGACTGATAAACAGCTACTGATATAGTATTAGTCATGAGATCTTTCCTATAAGGGATAGGTAGGAGAGTCAGTAAGTGAAGTTCATTCACTATGGTTCCCATGTAAATCCCATTACTCATTTCTAACCAACTGGTATTAAGACAAGATCTTGGTCTTAGAGTCATTTCACTAGCTTTTTTTCCCATGCGTTTTTTAACCATTCTGTAACCAGGCTGCCTGTGCTGCCTCCCAAGCCAGTCTGAATTACTATTATTTTTATTTTTATTATTATTATGGATTAAGTTTCTTGAGCCAGGGTATCAAATGCTGTATGTCTTGGGGAATATTTTAATGTCACATTATTTCCATCTCTGGGTAATCATCTGTCACTTTAAATACCAGTGTCAGGTAAAGACTCAAAGTCCCTCAGGCCAAAAGGCTTCTGCTTTCCTCCACTATAAATTAGGGCACATTAGGAATTACATTCTCTTACAGTTTGCTTTTTATTCTATTCTTGCTGATGATGACCACCTGAACAAAAGTTCTTCCCTGAGGTACTGAATATTTAGTCATTCTCTGATTTGTGGAGGAAAAAAAAAGAGGTTTGGATGATACCCTGGTATTTGGAAGAGGGCCTAAGAAAACCTCCCATTGTCTGTGCCACAGCTGCTTCCAAAACCTCAGGTTGCTGCATTGCTATACTTTGGATTGCTCATTCCTTCTATGGAGAGCTTCCCAACACAGCTGGTTTTTTTTGCCAGGTGCAAAGAGGGAGATGCTACTAAGGGGATTGCTCACCTGAGCAGAAATACTTGCTGTATGAGGGGGATCCCAATGTCTCTCTTTTTCAGGCATCTCTCTCAATGCAGCTGAGAAACAGCAAGAGTCATTGGGAAGATGCGTTGGAGCTGTTACTGCGTAATCAGTGTCTGTTATCAGTCAGTTATTGCAGATAAGTGGAGGTACTAAAATTGTGTCGAGTGTGTAGACAGCAAACCTTGTGAATCTTGTTCAAAGCTGCTTGTAGAGATAACTTTTTTTTAACACATCAGAACAAATCCATCTCTGAGAAGCTCAAATGAGATGAAGACAATGATTTACATTGCTGCGTAGAACTTTCATCCTTCTGAGGAGGAGTCTCTGTGTTTGCTAACATAACATCTCTCTTGCCTCACAGGAAGTCTGTCAGAGCTGACATGTTCCATAGCTTTGATTTCAGCCTCTGCTGAAAGCACCATTAGAAGAGAGAAGTGCCAGCCCCCATGCCCTTAAAGACCCTTCATCTGATTGCTGGACAAATCTAGTTCCCCAGTTTTCATAGAAGGGATCAGTAGTGAAGGCCATTGTAAAAAGAAAGTATAGGTCATTCTTTCTCTTTCCTTGTTAATGCTAAGCCAGACCTGGGGAGGAGAGGAGGATAATGGAGAATCCATGAAAGAGCAGGAGAAGCGAGTACACTGCTTTCAGGGAGGGGTGCAAAGCTGTGTAGGAACAGTGAGGGTTGTATTTATTATGGGTCTTTGATGGGCATATAAGGGGAAGAGAAGCTTTAGGAAGTTAGAAATTAGTTAATTAGTAGTTGAGATTTGATAAGAATTTGTAAATTCTATACTACCTGTTAATCAGCAGCAGCTTCTAAAGCAGGGGCCAGGTTTATTTTTGTATGTCAGGCAGAGTTGGCATGGTAACTTGCACATGCCTTCCTTAACGGGAGGTCAGAAGCCTTGCCAAATGTGTAATAGAAATACAGGGTTGTTTTTTTTTCAATGGGATTTTGGCATTGAGGTAATAAATTTTTCTTTTATTTGATTTGTGATATCTGAATGTTTGAAACTGGTAATAGTAGTATCAAGTGAGAAATGTCATGGCCTCCAAAATTAAGAGGTCTCCTCACATCTCAAGGGGCGCTACAGCAATACACCAATTATGCAATATATCTTTAGTGTAACATCTCATGTTTTAGAATAGCATAGCAGACCTGAATACAATTTGAAGGCCTGGGACATGAACTAAAATACCTGGTGGTTATTTCAGGTTTCCAGCTGTTCAAACTGGTGTAGATTATGCTTTGTGGCCATGATTCTTCCTTTTATGGATGTGCATGAGAGGTCTCCTTTGCTACATTTCTCTAGTTGGATATTTAAAGTAATAACATTGGTTTTAGGCTTTGCTCTGTGAATTACTTCTGTCCTGAAGCAAAATGAACTGCTCTAACAAACATGACTGAGAAGTTCACAGCAGAATAAGCCCAATAGGTTATTAGGGAACATAAAACCTTTATGTATACTTCCCCACTTCCCTGCTTTGCTTTTTGGCTACTCTATAGTAGAGAAATGAGTCTGGAGTTCCTGAAGCTCTGGCTAGGTATAAGCACAGGATGTATTGAAAAGATCATCATTTTTTCAGTATATTAAATATGCTATTAGACAAAATTGATTGTTGGTGTTTAAGAAAAGTTTTACATCAGTGTATTAAGAAAGCTACTTCTGTGGTGACTGAATACAGTGTACAGTTACATGATCTACCATTCCATACAATTACACAGCAACATACTGCATGTGCATGAATGAGATTAATTGTTGTATAAGTATGCTGATATGTTTGTCTTGAAGTGCCACAATTTTTTCAGCATGGTGATGAGTGTATGGCAACCTTTTTTCATGCTGTCTTTACCTGGTCTGTGATTTTTCCATGGATATTCTCACAGGTTTGCATCTCAGGCCTCTGTGGCTTTCATTAATGCTACCAGAAGACAGTCAAGACAAATAGGGAGATAATGCACTTATATTGTCTCCAGAGAGTATTAATATCATATTTCTGTGATCTGGAGAGGTATACTTTCAAAAGTGTTGCTGGTGTCAAGAGTAAATTGTCCCAGTGGCAATTTATTAGCCATTTTTCTCCTGATGCCTCCAGCATCATTGGAAGGAGTTGAAAAAAATTTCTCTCTTGGGACAACCATGAAGTTGCCTCCTGGCTCCTCAAAGCACTGAGAAGCAAGACAAATCTTAAAGCTACCATTTAAAAATGTCAGAGATGCATACTTCATCACTGGAAGCAGCACTGGAAGCACTGCAGCCAGGGTGAGGAGGTCCTGGATCAGTATGGTTTTGGTCTCATATAGACCAGCTGTTTCCTCCACTGATGGAGAAGTTTTGGTTTGTATAGTAAGGAAAACAAAAATAGTGATTCCAGCTAAGCTGATGAACAGGACTTTCATCCACAGATCCCATTTTTTAGATGTCAGTAGACAGATTGGTTCTGTGGTCCATTATTTACCTGGACAGGCCAGCTGGCTGAGGTAGAAGCCTGCTTCCAGGTAGGCAAAATGTCTCTATATAGGCACAGTGAAGGCTATTGCGTTTACAGCATGAGGACAGGAGGGCACTGTACATGCAAATGACAAGAACCATACCTTTGTATATTGTCTCTTCTAAGGCTTATACTAAAGTTATTATGCTATAATAAAAATCACCTTTGTCTTCTAGCATAGAAATAAGATTGGGAAGCCATAAAGTGTTCAGGTTTTCTGTAACTGTCTGTGACTAATGAGTACAACACTAAGTTGTGGAACTCTATTTTCCATGTATGTTTAGCCCATATTTTGGCTGATTGTGTAAACAGCATAATAGTTACAAAAAGATTTTTAAAGATCTTCCGGAGTAAATATTTAAATATATATTTAAATTATTTTTACCCCTAGATCTGTGTGTGTTTTAGAGAGTTGATTCTCTTGAGTAGATAATTATAAGTCAACTTGAATTTTTCCCTCAGGGGGTTTTAAAAAGCTAACACCTACTGAAATTGTATTAAAAACAATTGTCTTCATTGTCTGAATACTTTGTAATCTGTCTGAGCCAATCTTCAACTTAAAGGTGGTTTATTTTGTACATCTAACATCAAAAGAGGTTTCTTTGGTAATATTTAAAATATGTGCTTTTTTTTTTTTTTTTCCCCACTGGCAGAGTGTTTTGTATGCTAAAATTATTTCAAGGGAAGATCTCTTAGAAACTCACTCTTCATACACATGCCTGAAGTCAAGAAAAGCATACTACTGTTTATTCCATTAGATCACACAGCCAATTAATCAAGATTTGAATGGGTATCAAGATGTAGCCTTCATTCTGTCTGCTTATTAACTTTCATTATGTGTAAATCTAAGGTGTAATTGTTAACAGGATGGATTATGCTGTAAAGTTTTTTTTCCTATAACAGCATTCCTTCACGGGTTCCCTTATTAAAGCATACCCAGGGTGATATATTATGTTAAGAAGGTTTAAAACATAAGGTGACAATGACCTTCCCTTTAATTAACTATGATAGAAATAAAGGTGAGAACAATGATGATGAAGCTCTGCTGGAGACTATAAATCATCTGCTGTACTGGTTAGACAGGACACAGCTACAAAAATAACCTTGCAATTCACAGGTTAAATGGCTCTTCCATTGTGCTGTATTCACTATTGTTTTTATTTACATACATACACACAGGTAACTTTTATTTTGTGGCATTGTAAATATATGTATTTGATCAAACTATGAGTAATTTTCTGAATATACTTGAAAATACTTGAGTATTTTGTTTGTTAAAATATTTCTCAATATTCCAACTTTTAAACAGCAATGTGGTTTATGCACAAGTGGAAAGTTGGGATGCTTCTGTGCTTTCCTCTAGAAATCTGTGCTGTAAAGGACAGAAGGCACTCTAATGTTTGATTGTAAAATAGTTCTTTGTTTCTCCTAATGATTCTGGGCTTTCACCATATTATGTGAGATGAGATTGCCAATCATATTATTGAATATCTGAAAGTAGTTTCTAACTTATTTACCTAGATTTAAGAGCATATCACGTTCCCAGCAATAAGACTACTTCTTTTTCTAAATACATCACTTTATCTGAGAGTTATAGTCCTGTACCATTTTGTATACCAAACAGAATTTGCAATATAATGGGAACACTTAAAGTTGAATTACAGTTCAACAGAAGTCATAAATACATTGACTAGTGTAAAATGCTGCACAATAAATAAACAAGACTTTTGTCACCTTGACTATCAACATTGCAGAAAGGACATTAAGGGCTTCTTGTTCAAACTGGTAGGTGTTGGATAATCCTGTAAGGTCAGAATAGATTCAAAAGTCTTCCTATTATAAAAAAATAAACAATTCAGAACAAACTAGTGAAAGTACTACAAGGTATTTTATGCCTCTTTTATGTTTTATATCTCCTGATTTCTCCATGGAGTAAGTCTCAGTCTTTGAGACTGGTAAATCTAAATTTGAAAACAGAAAGTCTGGTAAAAAAAAAAAGTGTTAGAAGATTTCAAAGTGTATGTCAACAAGCATTAAGCAACAGAATTCAGGGATATTTTTGCAACTGATAAGAAAGGGGTAGGTCTTGTAGAATTGAAAACACCTAAAAGAAATGAGTATAACGGCAGAAAGTTTAGAATTAACTAACTGTTCTTTGTTGTAATGCCAGCAAGCATTGCTGAGGTAGGTTTTGGGTGGTGACTTTTTCTTTAAATTTCAAGATAGGAACATGGAGATTTATCTTAGGCTATTTCCCAGCTGCCTGAATTTATGATGTTAAGATAAATCATCAGAGCAGTTTGGAGGTTTTGAAGTGCTAAAGCACAAATGAAGGCATCATGGATGCAGAGCTAGCTGTCTGGGAATTCTATTTGAGTAGATGGACTTCCTAGGGCAGTGAATTGTTACACAACTAAATAGTGTTGGTATATTTGATTGCCCCTTTATGTGTTTAAACAGAGTGTGTAAGAAGGTGAATAATAATTCTTATTGCTTTGGTATGTTTTGTATGTAACACTTCAGCTGAACATTTTTTTTTAAAGTAAGCAGTCTTCATTAGTCCTTGATCTATGTTAGCATGTGGGTGGCAATGTGCAAGTAACATTACTGAGCATGAAATCAAGCTTCTTGATGTGCTGGGAAATGTGCAATTGATGCACTTGGCACTCTGTAAACATCTTTCCCTGGGTATAAAGTCCACAACATAGTGGAAACATTCCTGTAATATTGGTATCTCTGGTGCCTTCCTGCACAATGTTGAGCAAATAAGAGGAGTGAGTGGGACATCATTATGCCTCAACATTACTCAGGAAGTGATGAAGCAAGATACCTCCAAACGATCCAAGTATTACTCTGTATTGGATAGTCTTGTAAGTCATACATTAATGATGACAATTCCTTCTCATCACACCTTTAATGTTTGGTGCGATGCTTGCTGTTTCATCAAGAAATATCACACTGAAGCTCATGCTCTTTCACACTGCTCAAAACGCTGCCTTGGTCAGTAGGTGGTCTCCAATGCTTCTAACCTGTCCTGACCACTACACAGACAATGGAGGAGAAAAATCCCTTCCAGCTCTACAGACAATTGACCCTTGGACAGAAGACTTGTTTTCATGCTTTAATGTAACATAGAACAACAAATATTCAGAGTATCTTCTGGACAGAGAAATAATACTAGAGCATACATTTAGATGAAGATGGAAGTTCTAATATTGCCCAGTTGCTAACAGATCAACCTCTTTCTAACATTATTTGCACACTTAATGCAGCCCAACCCCTTTGGATGTCATCAATCCCCTTGAAACTCTGAAGACTTTTTCTGAATGAGTTATTCCACCATTTCTATGACAACTGCATTCTCAATCTGCTTTTCAGTCTTTGGATGTTATTTAATACCTTAATAAACTTTTTCAATGGAGAATATTTTTACCATACAAATGTAAAACAAGATTCCTAAAGCAAAACATTTTGGTGCTGGTATGACAGTCATAGTTTGCCAAAACTACTATTTTTAAATAAGTGGAAAAAAATGCTGATGTCAGAGCACTGGTGAGTTTGTGATGGGGTAAAATACTGTAATGGAATAGCAGGAGTGTCAAGCATTAAGGGCAGAGATGGTGAGTCTCTGGTGAGGCAGATCCTAACTTGGCTTTTTCCTTCAAGAATGACAACAGACTCCAAAGTATCAGTCCAAAATGCAAAATCAATTTCCACAGTTTAATTTTCTCTGAAGTAGCTGATCAATAGTCAATCTCCCATAAACAATAAGAAAGGAAGACTTTGAGGAAACATGAGAAATTACTTTGCTGCTGCTGCCGCCACCTCTTCTCTGGGTCTGTAAACCTCTTGGCTGTTGTGACTCAATTTGACACTTTTTTTCAGGAAAGAATGAGTTTTTACCATTACTGTTAATTCATAACAAGAGTGCTTAGGTGTGATTCCCTCCTACTACTTTATTGCCTTTTGATTGGCCTGTCTATTAGAAGGGGATGGCTTTCTACAAGATGCTTTAATCACCTGTTTTTCATAATCTTGCATACATTCCCTGACCTAATTAAGTGGTGAAGTTCCTCAAGACTTGTCAAAGGAGAAATATTTCTTTTTGATGACTGGGTTTTTGTTTATTTAGCTTCTGATTTTCTTTTTTTTTTTTTTTTAATGGATTTGAATAGAATTGTCTTATACTGGGATTCCAACTTATTAAAACAGGTTGACTGTTTGCCAAACTGAATACATATTTATAAGCACATTTAACTTCCTGAAGGTTTTAAGGAAAAAAACGTAGACAGAAAATCTGATTTGGATCATCCATAATTTCTTCCCATAGAATCTGTGAAAAGACATGAATTGCATATGCAATTTAGTGACAGAATTCTGTTTTTGTAGTAGTTTTAATGAAGTAATAACATCTTTTGCATTTTTAAAAGGTTCTAAATATTGTAAACAAACTTTTCAATGCCATGCAATGGGCAGTTGCATAATGTTGTGGGGTGTATTTCATCATATTGAGTTTCCTTGGTAAGGCAGGTCTCAGCCAGAGAGCTGAGGACCTGTTACATGCATTGTGTGCTTGATCTGTGCATCTTCAGTGCTTGATCTGTTGCATACCGATTGTGACTAGATTCCTGGTACATATTATGTATATGCTGTATCTGCAACCTCCTGGTTACTTAAAATGATTTAGATGCAAACACTGTTTTAATGTTGGACGAAGCTGAATTAGGGTTTCTCACTTAAAATGTCTGTCTACAAAATGCCATTCACCTTAGAGAATTCTGTAATGTGGGCTCATATTTAGGATTTGTAATGACATAGAAAGTTGTTTTTTAATATTGTGGAGGGAAGGGGATAGCTATGCAGGTTTGATGATGGTTTTTTATTTTAGTTCTTTTGGGTCCTATTTAGGATACAGGGAAAGAGGAGTTAGATTCATAGCTTAAATTCAAGATATCATTGTAAAAAATCTTCAAGGTAAATGGTGATATTTTAACACAACTTTTCTTAGGTTGTACTTAAAAATAATAGTAATAACAAAGGGTTAGTATTTAAATCAACACATTCATTCTGTTCCTCTAAGATTTCTGAAATATGATGGAATTTAGTTTTCACTTTTTGCTTTGATTTCACACTAAGATGTGAATAAGGCTTTATAGATTGTTAATAAAGGATCTCTATTGAAATCACCAACTTCTAATCAATCTCAGATTTTGAAAACTGGAAATTTTGGGAGTTGTTAACAAAGCCTCTTTTCTTTAGTTAAGGAAGTGGGAAAGTGGAAAAGCTCAACTGATTATTACAGTGTAGGAAAAGGTTACCCTTACAGTACATCTAGTGTTTCATCCAGCTTCCTGACTTTGTGATGAAAAATTTTGTTGTAGAGTTTCAAGAAGAGTTTACAAGAGTCTTGAAGTTTTTCTAGGGATTTTGAGAAAATGTGCTTAGCAAACCTAGTTGTTACCCAGCATAATGGCTGAAGATTCTGGTTTACATGATCTTTTTTCTGTCATGAACTGGTAGGAGAATCAGTCAAGTGGCTTAGAATGAAAGAAATAAAGGGTAAAATAACATCATGATTAAAAAGTCCAGTAAATCAAAACTTCCCACCCACTCAGGAAAATGATCTGCACTATAGTATTAATAGCTTCCATGGTACCAGTGAGATGGTAAGAAATTCTATTCTGAATCATTAATTAAAAAAAAAAGAAACCACAAACAAAGTGGGAAGTAACTAGAATTTGTAGTGAGCCAGTGAAAGTCAAATCAGTTTGACTGCATCTTTTTAAAAACAGATTTTGCTTGGTTTGTTACCATTTTAATTTTTTCCCATACTTGCTGCTAATCAGGCATGACAAATAGGCTCACCTTTGAACACACTCTGCACTAATAATGTCATAAAGTAACTCCCTTTAATTGGTACCTCAGGCCACTGTCATCAAACAAGCTCGTAAAAAAGAACCTAGTGACAGCTTTCACTTCTACTGGATTTATGAAAGACTTCTCACCTATGCCCAGCCAGGGTGTGTTTACATTAATATTCTAGGTTTGACCTTTGATCAAAGAAGCAATATATTTTGTGTTCCACAATGAACTTGTACTTCAGTTCAGACATTTATTCTTGCAGTGCTGGCTATTGTGAAAACTTTACATGTAGAAAATACAAAGTGCAGACAATTTACAGTCAGGCTTACAGTTTACTATAATGTACTAATAATGGTTTGGGGACAGATACATAATTTTAAATTAATAATTTATTCCACAACTGATATATTTGTTTCATTCTATAAACAAAGACTCTTCTATATGCTCATTACTCAAAACAATTCACCCGATGACTTCTGTTGATAATTCTTGGTCTTGGTCTGTAGCTCATTCTTAAGGATCTCACTGTGAATATTTGATCATCGAAATTCCAGCTCAGTGACTCATCACCTAAATCATATGGTATGCTTCTGCCAGGATGGAGGAACACAGACTTTAATTTTCTACTTAATGATTCAGAAAGTGGTGAGCACTTGTCCTCTGAAAGTCAAGGCCCTTCATCAAATATCCAGAACTTGAGGTCTTATCTTAGTCATTGATTTTAGCAAATGTTAGATATAATAACCAGTAAACGCAGACTTGAAATTTTTTATTTTTTTTTAAACCATTGAATTTTAAATTAGATACTTTGATGGATGCTCCTACTTTTATTCTCTTCTTTTCCTGCAAGTATTCCAGGCAACTAACAGATAAGAGTGAAATTATTCAAAGTGTGTTTCTGCAATACATAGGATTTATAGTAGCAGAAATTCCTGCTAATGCCTAGTTATGAGCCATGCTCATGAATTGTATTATGAAAGTAAGAGTTTATTTTCACCTTTACAGTATAGTTCTGTCTATCTTTATTTAGGATCATTCACAGTAGAATCTCTTATCTTGATGTATATCAAATTTAAGAGAATATTTAGATTTTAATTTCTGGATTCTACAAGCACACACTTATCATTATGATTCGTTTTATTTCCGGAAGCCAGAAAAAGGTTTTTATTTCAATTCTAGTTCAGCTGTGGTTTTCCTCTTTAAAGAACATTAATTCTTCCAGGGAGAATTTGTTTTATGATGCAAATTTTGTGCAAACTGCATTTTTCCTGCACAAGTGCTTTCTCTTAGTAATGGATATTGTTAAGCTAGAAATAGACTTACTAGGTTTAAATGAAGATGCTTTATTTGATCTGTCCATAAAGCCTCCGTATTGAATCAATTTGCCCTCTTCTGAACAACTTTATTTCATAGGTTTTCAGTATAGGATAGCATTTAGAATGAAGGAATTCAGCAGGCAGTGATATTTATGTTACATAGAATGTGCATTAGGTATTAAGGGTGGGAGTTGAGTAGAAGGGGTCGGTGTCTTTTCAGTTGCGCCCTGTGATAGGACGAGAGGTAATGGTAGCAAGGTGAAATACAGGA
>JANHFX010002601.1:102214-124282 GCA_027560015.1 Chloroceryle amazona
AAGTGGCAGAAGATGATGAACTGAAGGAAGTTTTTAATTTCTCATCAGTGTTAGGGAAAAGAACTGAGATTAATAGAAAACGGGAAGACTGAGAGGGGATCTTATTAATGTGTACAATATCTAAAGAGTGTCAAGTAGAAGGGACCAGTCTCTTTTCTGTGATGCCCTGTGATAGGACCAGAGGTAATGATAGCAAGGTGGAACACGGGAAGTTCCACCTCAACATGAGGAAAAACTTCTTCAATGTGAGAGTGACAGAGCACTGCAACAAATTGCCCAGAAAGGCTGTGGAACCTTCTTCTCTAGCGACGTTCAAGACCCACCTGGATCTGTTCCAGTGCTGGCAGGGAGGTTTGACTTGGTGATCTCTAGAGGTTCCTTCCAACCCCTACCCTTCTATGACACTTCTTGTCAAATACATAAATTTACTTGCAGAATGGCAGTCTGGATATTGTTCTGAATGTTGTTTGTAGCTTTTTATTCACCATCAGTGACTTGTTTTATAAACTACCTGAAGCTCCTCTTATGTTATAGGTAAACTATACATCCATCAAACTACACCTAGTTTTAAGCAAAATATGTGTCTATCATAAAGATATGATAATGCGTTAAAGCATTTTAGACATATTTTGAAATTATGTAAAAACATTTATCTACTTATTTTGAGGACATGCATATTTGAATAGTTATATTAGAAACATTCTGCATCCCATGATGTTCGGGAAGAATAATACAAAAAGATTTTGTTCCAGTTTGAGACATTTCTATTTGGATTTTAATGGTGTTTGGAGTAAAGATGACATAGTGACTTTAAATGAAGATTGTAAAAGTAGCTTGTAAGTTACTAGGTATTCAACATTAATATAGGATTTATTATTCTTTTTTTTCCCCATGGGTAAAACTTTTATATAAAATGCTTTCACTTGCATAGTTTATACTTGATAAATGTTTCTAGCAATACTTCTCCATTTTTGGGCTGTGTGCAAAAATTTGTAAACCAGTCAGGTACTGATACTAGATACGCCAGTAGACATATTTGGGAAAAAACCCCTCACAATAATGCCACAAAATATTGTTTCTTAATGTGTGGTTCAGCCTTCCAAATATGTGAAAAGTCAGTATGGAATACCAATATCTAGTTTTTCATACCAAAAAATTCAAAATATGCAGTTAAATAACAGTTGCCTTTAGCTAGATGAATTCATTTGAATAAGTTCTTTCTCAGATCCAGTAGTTCCCAAGCAGGGTTTTCGGTCTGTTTGATTTATGATAGATTTAGTGAAAAGACTGGAATAGCTTAAGAAATTCTGTCTTCCTTTTTCTAATAAATTTCCTTGTTCAGTGTTAGATGAGATTGACTATTTTCTGTGATCAGCACTGTTTTCAAATGTGTGACCTTCTAGCAAAGAGATAAGAGCCAGTGAGGGGAAGATGGTGCAAAGCTTCTGTTTTGGGTTGGAGAAGAGGAAGATTAGAATGAACAAAATTTAGATTTAGATTCTCATCACAGGAAGCAGTAACTGTACCTATCAATACAGAAGGTGTATGGCAAGCAGCTTGAAAGTGACCTCAGTGCTCTCTTCCATTTTCAAATTTCAACAGGGCTTCTTTCTAGAGAAAGAGTGGATGAGAAAGGACTGTTAAATTGTTAAACATGAAGAAAAAGGCACTAACTTCTTGCAAAGCCACCAGACTGGAAAAGAGGTAATTTTGCCTGGATCTATCCTGCTTCACTAAGCCAAACAGCTTGAAAAGGTACATTGTACTCTGACGTCTTCCTGTTCTAATTTATTCAGTTGACATTGGAAATATGATAAAGAAAACAGTCAAGGATGCCTTGTTTTGTAAACAATTCAATAATGAAGTGCCATTAAGGATTTAGGATTAGAAGGCAGTGCACTAGTTTCTTGCCTCGATTAACTGGTGTGGTTCATACAATCAAATCTCAACCTTTATTAGATATGTGAAGAACTAAATATATGCTAGTTTAAAGGATTTCTCTAAATTGCTCCAGGTGAAAAGGGATGTTCTAAAGTTAATGTATTAAAAATCTGTTTTTCAAATATAATTCAGTAGAGATTTATAATGAATATAGGATATTTTGGGTGTGAAGTTAAATCAAGCTAATATCTCTCCCATTTCATCCTCTTATTAAATCTTTCCAGAATCATTTTTTTCTGATGGGGCAGATGGCTCCTTAATTGCAGGGCTGATGCAGCTTCAGGTCACAAGGGGGAAGGTTTTCGCAGGAAAAAAAACCACCAAACAGATGGTGAGCATTTAAAAAAAAAAAAAGTTTTCAGACATCCTGATGTATCTTCAGGACAGCAACCAAGAATGAGGTAGGTATGGTTGGGGCTGGCCTTATTCCTCTTGATAGGGAGGAAGGAGTTGATACAATGGTTCATGGATTTCCACTCTTTCCTCTTTTATGGTAGCTTGCAACTACAGGTGTGGTTCGTGCAGCCGTAGTCGCTGCAAAAACTACCCGAAGGAGAAATTCCTTTCTTCCAAAGCTAATGAGATCTAGTTTTCAGGTGCTGTCCAGAAAAAGAATATTTCTCCTTTGATGTTTTTAATTACATGTACTTAGAGTAATGCTTTCAAACTCCTTAATTGTATGAAATCCTGCCTTAAGTATCTAAAAATTATTTGCCTTTGATGAATGCAAATATGATAAAACACTTGAAAGTATGTTAATGTTCAGAACTGCCATAAACTTGCTTAAATACTGTTTGCAGTGAATATGAATCATTTTTAATATATCTAAATTTAGAGTGTGCTTTTTAAAAATGTGGTCTCAGTACAGTCTCCACATAATAGTTTAAGTATATTCTGCATCCACACTTGTTCATAGAAGTGACAGAATTTACACAATTAAGCCTATTTGTTCCAGTGCAGTACGATGAGAGTTCTGTATCAAAATTACTACTTCATATCCATTATATAGAACTAGTTTTGCCTTTTTTGTATTTGTGCTGTGTCATAAAGAAAATCAAAAATACAGCTTCAAGCACTGAAATAAAATCTCATTGTTAAAAATATTTGGGTTTTTTAATTCGCACCCTGTCCTGATAATGACAGATTCTTTTTGGTTTCCATCTCTGGTTGTTGACTTATATTGAGGTTACCCCAAAATTAACTTTTATTATTATTATTATATTTTTATTATTAACTTTTATCAATATGTTTCTTGGTTTATGAAAAAGAAATGATTTTAAAAAAATAAACAGGACACAAAAGACCAAACACCCTCTGAGTAAGCAAAATAATTGCCAATAATTTATCAGTATTATTTATTTAAATCTCCAACCCTAGTAATGAAGGAACAGTTTTAAGTGTGTTTAGTGTTTTTACTCAGAGTTTGTAGAAATTATTACCTTCATCTTTGCAAGTGTCAAAACATTAATTTGTGTCAAGAACATATGCTTTCAGTACTTAAAACAAGCTTGGTTTTGTGCTGTTGCTCTGCCTTGTTAGTTCTTACACTTCAATTGTCTGGAAAGGTTGCCCCTCTCTACTACACAAAAAAAGGGCCAGACATAATTTCACCACTGATTGAATGCACATAGCGAGCAGTCATTCCTCGTAGAGAAAGGCTGAGCCTCCTGCCATTGTTCCCTTGACAAATAGTGAGTGTCCTCCGTTTCCACTGTCTGACCTTGACTAATTGTGTAGAATTGGTGCAGCTGTCCCTGGCTCATTCAGCACTGCAACACAGGGGCATGTAAGAAACTTTAAGCTGCCATCATAAAACTCCAGTTTGAGGACTTCATCACAATGCACAGTTCTCACTTTTTTTTTTTTTTTTTTTGCTTTGTATGCTGTTTAGTTTGTTGCTGTTTACTTCCTCTGATAACACATTTTATAGTCAAGCTGTGTTTTCTTTTCACTTGCTTTTGTATATATTTCACAAATCTGTAGAGAGTGGTAAGATAGTATTTCTAAACCAGATAAAGTCTCATGGAAAAATACTTTTACAACCATCAATTAAAAACTGCTATAGGAAATTAAGCTTATCTAGAAAGTGAGTAGAAAAAGCATGCTTGTATTTTTTCCTTATTACTGGCACAATATATTGTTGAAATTCTTTGGGTAGAAAGCTTCACTGTATTAACTTGGAAACTGAGGAATATAATCACAAAAAGAAGTACTGTGTGCCTATTAATATAGGGATAAAATTTTCTAGTGCTTCTTTTAAATATTAAGACTAGTTGAATATTTTAATTATCATGTGTACCAAAGCAAGTGAAGTATTTTTCCTGTACAGGTAATTTTTCATAATACAAATAGTGATTAAATACATATTAATGACAATATGTAGGAAGTGTATCTGGAAATTTTACTAGAAATCACTTGAGAATTTATATTCTTTTATTTGCTTAATTAGTGTGAAAAGTTGCCTTTTGAGGGGGGAAAATTCAGTGTCTCTGCACCACTTTTAAGTCACACTTAGCTTTTAGTGTTAGGGTTAAATGGACATGTGTTTGAATGGTAATCGGGACTTGTATTTGGGTAAATACCATTCCATATAGAAAGAACCATTGGCTTGCTTTATTTAAGGTTAAAGCTAGTTCAACAAAATTCAGTTTGTCATCTCTTGTGTATTTTTGAGTCTTTTTCAGCTGCTTCTCAGTGACAGATTATTTTGATGGAATAAGCAGATTTCCCTAAAAGCTTCATACAAAAATGAAGAGTCTTATTTGTCTGTCCAACCTATATCGTAAGTATCTCCAGAATAAAGAGAACTTCTGGGTCCTTGGATTGTGTTCCTATCAACATCTAGGATGAGTTGTTCCTATCATCTAGGATGAGTGTTCAATTTAGGCACATGCAATCAATTAAGAAAACCAAATAAAATCTCCACAAGCAGTATCTGCAGAAACACAAGTCTCAGATTAGGGTGCAAAATACTTATTGAAGGGATGCAAGCGGTAGATGAATTTTCAGGAGTGATGAATATGTGGTGGCTTACATTGACCTGGCTATGTCTAAGTCAGACAAGACTGGCAAGATACCACTTTACTCCATGGTCTGTTTTCTTGGATCTGCTCCTAGGAGTGTGACTTGCCACACTGAGTAGAACTTACATAACTGCATTCATGAGAACTTTCTTCCACAAATATTCTGCTGCTGCTACACATGTTGACAAGCAAATCAGGTGTTCTGCTTGGCATGTTGCTTACCGCAAGGAAAGATTTTTAACATGTGGCCTGAAGTACTTCAGGCAGACTTTTAAATACAATTGTTTTGTGTTTCTGGTATTGCAAGATGTTAGCAAACAGAATTCTCTTTAAAAAAAACCTCTCCACCTGTCCCTCCTACTCAGAGCTGTGCTGGGAAAGCATTTAGTGCCAGCTTGTGACCTGTTGGAACCCTTCCAGTGAAATGAAAATTTAGGTAATGTATTGGCTAGCTAAAAGTCTGTCCTGAATGAGACTTGGTAGTCTCACAGTGATGTTGCTCAGCTGTGATGCCCAGGTCCCTCCTTGGTTTGACCTGAAGGTACATGATGGCCACTTCTCCCCTTTCACCGTTATAAGAGCTTTCTGACAGACCTTGATCTCTGACTTCCTGTGTAATGGAGAGAACAACCTCATATTACCTGACAGCCTAATTTCGACATCTGACAATTATTAGCTCTTATTTGAATTTGGACCAAGCTATATTGAGAAGTACATTGACAGATGTTGAAGGTTGTAGAGTAGTATTTTAACAGCTTACACGTAGAAAACAAAGCTTGCTTTAATTTGTGTAATAGCAACAAAATAAAATACATATAAAGAGACATTTGTTATTGATGACTATCCCTTAAGAGCAGTCGTGACATCAGGGCCCTGGTGTACCCATGCTGCCGGAGATGAACTGACCACCCAGGGCCACACTGAGAAGTGGAGCTCAAATTCTTGGCCTCCCACCTAGCTTCCTAGTAGGCAGATGGACAGTGTGGCCCTGGTTGTAGATCCATGATACATAGTCCTCCAGCAACAATGCCAGTTAAGTCCTACTTGAAGCTGCAGGTTTTTGTTTTCACATGGCAGTGTGCTGCCTTCCTGCTTGTGCCAGCACAGATGTTGCAGGCAGTGAGCTGGCTCAAGGACATATCAGAAGCCAGTCAGTGAAGCTTACACTTAATTCTTCTCCCATTTTATAGGGAGTTAAAAAAGATAAAAGGCTGGAATATGCTCAAAGACAAGGGATATTTTCAACCCTGGTCACACTGACAGACTGGCAGTTGCAAAGGCACTGCTGGGGCATGTGAAAGTGTTGCATGTGGATAGTAATTGGAAGGTGTTTTGAAGAAGAAATCTTTAATCTGACTTCATTGCCAAGCACTTTTTTCTATGGAAATGCACACACTGGATGGTTTTAACTGATGAAGGTTTAGATTTTCTATTGTGTGTAAATTAGAATATGGTTAGTAAGATGCCACCCTTGTGCTGCCTGTCTTCAAGTCTTGTGTGGATCTTGATTTCAGGCACATAGAAGCAAGCTTATTATCTGGAGCAGCTGTGAAGGGATGAAACAGAGAGCTTGCCAGTTTTCTTGCCTTTTCCACTTCTGTCCACCCAGCAGCAAACTAACATGTTTGGGAGAAACAAGGAAACAGAGTGATAGCATGTCAGGGCCGTGTTGAGGTATGACTTTGTACACCTCTCAGCTGTGCATGGCAGTGTAGTACTGGCTGAGAGGTGTCTGATTCAGGCTCTCCTTGCTTTGTGCCCCAGCAGCCTTAGATGTAAACCATCAAATGGGGTTTACTGGCTTATGGGAAATGGGACTTCTCAAGATGCTTATTTCTCTTTTTTCTCCATAGAGCATATGGAAACTTTAGAGAAGTAGTGCTTTGAAGAAAACTTGCAGGTCTAAAATAACTGGGACAAGAACACAGAGGAAGATACAGGGTAGCCATGTCATTCAAGAGAAGGGATAGGCATGACTTTTGAACATGAGCCAGTAGGATCTTTGTTTTTCCAGAGTCTCTTCTGCTCCCTTTTTCCTTGGGTATCTATTCACTAGCTCTTTTCATTTCTTCCTTTTCTGATTTCCTCTCTCAGCCCAAGTCAGAGGGGTCAGTGTCCTGTTTCAGCTTCTATAAACTCTCCCTGCCATGGGAGGGAAGAGAGAATCACTAAAGACTTAAAGGAGTAGTGAGCGCAGGTTGTAGGCAGCAATGGAACATCTGCCACATTTTACAGCTTGGTACAATGTAAATAAAAAAGTGCAATACTTAAAAAAAAACCCAACCAATTTTAATGCAGGTTTTCTATTGTATGACACAGAGAAAATTGTTTATCATACTACTAACTCTCATGCCTCTGGTTCTGAGTGCCTGGCTTCAGTCCTCTGGAGTCTGGAGCAGGACTGCAATCTTTTTGTAGCAGGACATCAGACAAGCTCCCCAAGCTCTCTAGTTATATTTGGAAGTATTGGTGAACAGTATTCTGTGGCTGAATTCTGATTCAACCTCCATGGGTTGAATACTTTCCTGAATCCCCACTGTCTGCCACAGACATGCATGTCTTCTTTATGTTTGAAAGGAAACCTAGACAGAATGGCTTTCAGAACACAGCACAAAAGTTGCAAACCAAAGAACTTTTTTTTTTCATTAGGAATGAATATAGGCATTAAATAATTAGCTCCTGAATAAAATAACAACTTTTGTGAGCTTATTGTGCAGCTAGGCACATCTAAACTTTCCTATCACATGTGTTTTAGAGCAGCTTTATTTATTAAGCAGAAGTAAAAAACAGGAAAATCACATTTTTTCTTGGCATTATACTGCCTGCAGTTTTTATGGCATCCCATGCACAAAGACAGATATGCATACAAATGTAGGGATAACATGCAAAGGATTACAGCAGAGCTAGCTAAACTATTTGATTTTCATATGTACAGGCACATGACTTTAGTACAATGAATCTGTTCCTTAAAATCCTATGCACCATATTAACTAGAAATTCAAATAAAGCCTTGCCTTTGCTTTCAAATAGAAGAGGGATTGGCATATTTAGATTTAATGCTTCTAAATTCTCTTCAGGAAAACAAAGCATCAAACAGAGTTGCAGTGCAATTTTCTGAGTAGGAAGACAGTGCTGCTCAGAGACAGAAGGCAAATTATGATGTGTCCGATTTCTGCAAATCTTGCTTCACAGAAACTGTAAAAGCCAAGTGCTGAGGAAGACATTCAAGGGTTAATATGATTTCCATTCCAGCGAGTTTTGCTTGCCATTATTTTCTTTTTCTTTTCTCCCTTTTAACTGATTCATAGCATAAAATCTTCCTGGACACCTAATTATCAAGCCAGCTCACAGTCACAGCTGTCTGCTTGGAGAACCCATTAGATGCAGCAGTTGAAGCCTCCATAATTCCCCAAACTTCCCGGTTGTGAATATTAAGAAAAGATTTTTACATGTCATATGCAATTCGGAGGTGGTGTGAATGGCGTTGGAAATGACGAGCTCTGAATGCTTGTCCATCACTCCATTCACTGGTTACAGGTGGTCTCATTTTCCACTTTCAGATATCGGCTAGCTATGACAGCAGGCACTTAATTTGCATGTTCGACAGACAACAAACGGCCCTGTGCATGTCAAAATAGGTGGTGATGCGTGACAGTTCCTACACAATACTGTCTCCTCTTTGCTTGACCTTTGACCTCCCTGCATGTCTTCTTTCACAATCAGAAAAAAATGCACTTTTCGGCTTTGGAATAAATTTGATACCAAATTGATTATTTTCCTTTCTCCTTTTTATTCTTCTTTTTCCTCCTCCTCCACTTTTCAAGTATGCATGCATCCAGGCTTTCATCTTAACGGCTACAAAACTCTGCCAGAAGAGTCTCATAAAATTTAAAAATAGGTAA
This sequence comes from Chloroceryle amazona, assembly GCA_027560015.1. Taxonomy (NCBI): domain Eukaryota; kingdom Metazoa; phylum Chordata; class Aves; order Coraciiformes; family Cerylidae; genus Chloroceryle; species Chloroceryle amazona. Next base: position 111,081 of record JANHFX010002601.1, read on the forward strand.
GCAATGAGGACAGGAAGCTGCCTTGTTAAAATTCATTGTAGTTAAATTGCTTGAAAGTTCTTTGTAAATGCAAATGTAACCTTTAAAAAAGACCTAAGTAGAGTTAATATTTGTTAAAAATAAAATTAAATTTAAAAAAATAAATCACAAAAGTGCTTTACGTTCATTTTTCCTCAGGCCATATATCCATTTTTATATTTGCAAGTTGAGTACACATTTAGTACACATTTCGTCAAGACATTCCTCCAGTGTTTTTATGGCTGTTGTGACTTGTACTAATGTTTAGTTAAAAAAATAATTTTTTTTTAGCATCATTAGAAGTGCACTTAAAGTTTATGGTTTTATTGATGTCAAAATGCTGAGAAGTGATTAAAGTGCAAAAATGTTTGAATGATGGCAGCTCTGTGCAGTTTATTGGGTTATTCAGTGCCTAGTTCCTGGGGATTGCAGCTTTTTGTGTGTTCTGCCTCCTGGTTAAATCATATCAAAGGGAAAACTAAGATGAGATGGATTCATGCATTGCAGAGTTCACTGAAGCACCTGAATTTTAATTCCAAAGATACACGCTCCCCCTTGTCTAACCAAGAATGACCATAATCCTCTCACAGATCTTATCTGAGCTGCAGCCCTTGTTTTAATTAAGAATTAAAGCATGACAGCAGATAATCACACCTCTGGGGTGTTACAAGACTTGAGATGTGGTTGTGTACCCAATACCCAAGGGTGTGATTATTCTGCGATAACCCCACCCCTACTAAGTCGTCCTGTCCAAGGCTTCAGCAATGGGCAAAGCTCATTGCTGTTGCCTTCAAACATTGAGCTGGATCAGCAATGCACAGTGGGCTGATCATAGGTGATAACACACTAGCATATCTTTTCTGGTGTTTTTTAATGCATCTCACTGTTTTCTTTAGTCTGTTTAGATCATTAGAAGACTTGGCAAATTGTAGGCATTTCCACCCTGCACTGGCCCCCTGAGTAAAATCTCTTTCATGAAACAGCATGGAGATGACAAGGTATATTCAGAGAAATAAGGAAGGAAAGAGTGATGCAGCTAGTCCTCTAACCATGACAGATTTTATTTTTTTTTCTCCTCTCTCCCCACTGCCCCATAGTAGCCCAGCCAAAGGAGAATTATGTGGAGAATCAGTGATTAAATAAAACCTATAGTGATGTGCAAAGAGCCTGTGCTCCATCAGCTGTGTTTTCTTATGCGTTTGTTTTGGCATGCATCCTGTAGTGTGAGAGGTCCTCAAGAAGAAGGTCACAGCTTTTCCAGAAATCCCTTTGAAAGTCGTGTGACGACCAGGTTCTTTGTTTGTGAAATTGTATTTCTTCCTTGATTTTTGTGAACAAATATATATGCAGGCCCAAAACTGAGTTATCCAACTATTACTTGGGTGACCATTGCTTGAAGATCTGCCTTTACATATGATTTTCAGACTTGTAATTTCTCACCCTTGCTTGGGAATATCTCACTCATGAAGGCCCAGGGTTTTTAGTGCTGGAGCTCTGGTGAGTTTTGCAAGACTTTTGGCTTGTCTAAGGCTGTAAAGTAATGAATTTTTCAAAGCTATGGAGGAGTTGGCCTTATCACTTTAAATGGAAGCAAAGGTGAGAAGATAAACTTACTGTTTTTAATTCAATTAGTAGAAAGTGATACATCAAAGCAATAAGAATCAAGATTAGACTAGTTTATTTTCACCTCAGATCTCAGGACTGTGGATATAGGGCTTTAAAGTTCTTGGTAATTTTTCTGTTACAAAAAGACACCTTTTTTTGCAATACTGTATTTGTTACCACTTAGTGCACTGAAATACCTCATTTAGTAGCATTCCATTGCTCCTAAATATATGTGTATATGAATGCTCTTCATTGTGCAGTTTTGATGCTCATTGAAAGATGATAAATTTTATGGTTTGTTTACTACTTTTTTTTTTTTCTTCTTTCTAGTGTAGCTTCTCAAGGTAAATTAAGAGAAAAGGAAAGCAGTGTGACAATTGCTGTTGGATCCATGGGTGACATAGTTTCATCTACCTGTCTTCCTCCTTTTAATTTAAGGATCACTTGTCATCAGTCAGTACAGTCTCAAAAGTTTCAGCTTGCCCTCAAAAACTGACCTAGAGCATATTACTGTATCAAAAAGAAAGATGGCTTTTAGTTGCTTTAGCATACCTGAGGTTTGTTTTCACTTGTAAAAATGATAAGATCATCTCCACTTGTCTTTATTTGTATATATGGCATGAATGAAGGAAGTACTTCTGTTCGTTTTTCTTCTCAAAGTGTTTGACATAGAAACCCTGGAGCATCATGCTTAGAATACCAAATCCATTGTGTAACAGCTTTAGGAAACTGAACAAGATCCGGTATTTGAGTAAGAAAACTGTTCTGTGCATGAGTGGAATTTGTCTGTCAGATTTTAAAATTATCTGCTAAATTTAAGTTCATTAAGGTCCTTCTGTAATCAGGAGATAGAGTGAAATTTATTTCAGGAAAAGGTCAAAGCTACCTGAGATAAATCTGGTGCCTCATGAGAGAGTGTAGACCACTGTCTCAGACTAGATGCAAAACATTCAGATGGTTATAGATCATACAGTTTCTCTTGCAGCTATTTATTTACAATGCAAACAGATGGTACTACTCTGTAACAAGAAAGTCTTGAACAGAGTATGTGAGATAGTTTGTTTACACTCCTATGGCTTACGTTAGAGACATACATGAGGGGCACGTGAGGTGCAATCACAAAATAGTTGGGAAAGGGAAAGGGAAAGCAGCAGACTACTGTAAGTTACATTGTTAAAACACACCTTCTAATGGTTCTTATGATGTCAGAAAATCTGATGATGTAAAATCTGATGATGAAAATCTGATGATATTGTAATTCTCAAGGGAGATGGAGACAAAAGAGTTTCCCTGTTTGGGCATGTTCCTTCTTTCATGAACGGAAAGAGTTGCAAGTTTTGCAGGATTGTCTTCCCAACTGGTGGTGTAGCTCTAGCACTGCTTATCCTGATGCACTGTGTTTGGTTACCTGAATTTACAATAAGTGCCTTTCACCAGGACAATGGTTTGTGTAGATGAGCAATAAATTCAGCTCCCAGATCCTGGTTCAGAGGAGGACTTCTGAACCTTCACCTAAAAAGCATCATGAGTTTCATGACTGGTCTTGTCAATTTAGGGTTTCTTTTAGTTTGTTTGCTTTTTGAAGCAGGGGTCCCCTACACATCTTGACAGTACATTTTAATTATGGCAGCCACAGAGCTGGTCCAAACTTATTTGTAGATTTTCTGCTTTTTCTTTGTTTACTGTTTCTTGACTGTTGATGTTCCAGCTGTCAGCATGCACATAGCATGAATATATTTTTGTTCTTAAAAATTTGAAAAGGAGATAGAAGCCTACTTCTGACTTTATTTATTTTTAAGTGTGATATGTGATGACAAGTAGATCATGTAGAAGTCAATCTGTGGTCAGCCACATCTAAAACTCAAAACCTTATGCCTTCAAAGCCTATGACTGCAATAATTCTTCTGAAATAATCTTGAAATGCATACTCTGTGTATGAAGTCTCAGCATATTTTCCATTTGCATGTGATACAGAATAGTAGAAAATTGTTCTATATAAGCACTGGGACTACGCAATCGTAATCCTTTTGCAAGGCACATACAGCCCTTGTGCTTTAGGGACAGCAGGGTTTCTAGTTGTTCTCTATTGCTGTATGAAGTCTTAAGAGGGACTTGGCCTAGAGCATTGCCCCCCTTGCTCCAGCTAGGACCACAGGTTATAACTGAGACATTAGTACTGAAAAGAGAGCACGACACTTTATATTTCCTTTGCCTCCTAATACCTTTTTTTAAGGGAAACAGAAAAAAATCTTCTGATTCTGTAAACAGCTAGTTCTCACTAAATCTATACTATGGTATTGATAAATTTTGTACTAATTTATGTCACATCAACCTAGTTAGCTTTGATAGGGTGACAATTTTTTCGGCCAAGGTATGTGCTACATGGAAGTGGAAAACACTCATGTCTCCTATTTAGAACATGAATATTAGTAACTTACTACTAGTAGTGACTATACTGTTGATATTGCTATTGCTATTGCCATTACTATACTACTAGTTACTATACTTGTGACATGAATATAGTGACTCTACTCCCTAAATTATGTTACTCATTTGATAAACTTTGTATGGGAATTCAGAGGATGTACTTGCTTAAAAAAATAAAATTAAAAAAAAAGTTCTCTTTCTCATATTCAGTGCTATAAAATGTACCCTTAGAAATTACAGCCACTTTAAAAAATATCTTGCACATACTATCTTGCCTAACACATTTTGCTATAAAATATTACTCAATGACTGTAATGGTTCTTTCAGTTAAGCTATAGAATTTTATCTTAAAAGAGAACCTGTTTTTTATACTGGTTTGTGTTCTGGTGTTGTGGGATTTTTTTTTTTTTTGAGGGGGGGGTGTTGTTTGTTTGTTTTGTTTTGGTGTGTGTGCATGTGTGTGTGTGGTTGTCTGATTGCTGATCTTTTTGTACATTTGTGAACTACTTTCAGTAAACTACAGTCCTATTTCCTATTGACCCCTGTAGGGCAAATCCTTACTTCTATTTTCATTTGAATTTTCAGACTAGCCCAGAATCAATGAGAGGAATCATGAGCAGCATTAAAACTTTCTCTTCTAGCTTGTAATGAAGATCACGAACAAGTGGACAATTTTCCATAAGGAACAGGTTTATATAAAATCCACATCCTTATTTGCAAATCTGATCAGGTAAAACAAAGGTGCTGACAAGCTTTATTTCACAAGTTGACTCCTAATTCCTTCAACGCCAGGTTCAGATAGAATTCCAACCTTTCACAATTAAGTTTTAGTTTAGTGATTTCAGGTAATCACCTGACCTTTTGACTTCATTTAGAAACTTACCTACAATACAGCTTTTCATATCTGGGCCCTGATTTTAGAAGGGAGTTTTTGTGATTAGAGTCTCAAGATGCTGCAAATTGGTGAGAACTCATTTTGGCTTTGCCACCACAAAGATTATTAGAGAGTCAATTCAATTCTCATTTACATCTTTATAATTAACTTCTTTATACCAAGAGATGGAACCATATCTATCCAAAAGGGAAGTTTTTACTGCTGACCATTTTACATTGTTGTAAATTTTAATAAGAATTAGGAGTTCCCTCCTTATCTTACATCAACCAAGTTATGAAATAACTTTTTCCCGTATTATGTCAGACTTCACCTGTGTGACTCAGGGCAGAATTTGAGCATCTGAGATTGGATCTATACACAAACTGTCTGTGGCACCATGTCACCTCAGATTTAGGTTTTCTCTGCTACTTGTCCACTTGTGTACAGTGTGGAGTTCTTGACATTGCCAGTAAACTCTTACTGGCACAGATGGGGCCTAAACTAGATTCCTAAATCTCTGAGGTGACCATATGGCTGATGAAAAAATAATTTGCTCTTTAATGAACTTCCTCATATAGCCTCTAATTATAGGAAATCTGATAAGGAAAAAAAAAATCAAACTAATTGTTTAAGAGTCAAGCAAAACCAGAGAAAAGAAAAATAAATGTGCAACTTTCCTTTACAACTTCTACTGTGATTTATTGCAGTTTTCCTGAGAAGAAAAATGGTATTGTCAACAATTAATAGGTCTTCCATGCCTGCTTCTATCTTCTACTGCAATTTGAGGATTAATTGTAACCCTCAGAAGCTATTAAGATACAAAATGATTTTTAGTTTTATTTCTTTTTTAAAAGAGTAAGTAATATCCAAGGGGAAAGTTAAAATCTCATAATACTGTTCAATGTAAATATGAAAGAGATCTTAAAACACAAGCTATTTCATACTGCTGGTAGTTAATTTCTGTATCGTATTTGAAGCAGAAAGAAACACTGTTCCTCATTCTCAGGTTTTACTTTTCTGTTTCTCTTTTATTTTCACATCAAGTGCTGCTTTTCCTATCAGAAATCTGCCATCTTGTCTTACAGAGCGAATGCAGTAAATAGATACCATTGTATCTCCTCTCTCCCCAGTCACTAGCCTCCTTTCACAAAACTTAAAGTATGCATCTTTTATTGGAAAATATCGTCACAAAAGCTGATATTAAAGTAATAAAGATAATTGCTCTAATTTCCATGGAAACTATTAATGAAATATCCAGGAATTCTAAATAGGACTACAGTGTTCAGGGCATTTTTTATAATTAATGTCTGAGAGATAACACAGACCGTAGTGCTGCAGACATCTCCATAGATGCTTATAAAAGTGTTTCTGTAGCAATATTGAAGCGTTGTTATGTTGAACTCTTGCTCCTATTAACAAAATTCACATCAAGAATATATGGGGTTTTATTGGGGGATGGAGAATCTTGATTTAGGCAGAGGTGCCAGGTGATATCACCTGCAGTATCTCCTTGAAGTCAAAGTGCCAAAAACACCAGAAAGGACAAAACCCAACTGCTTTTGTTTTGACACAAATTGGAAAGGTATATTTTGAAAGATCCTTTTGATGAGGGGATGAAGTGCACCCTCATTAATTTTGCAGACAACATTGAGTTGGGCAGGAGTGTTGATCTGATTGAGAGCAGGAAGGCTCTACAGAGGGATCTGGACAAGCTGGGTCTATGAGACAATGGTACGAGGTTCAATGAAGCCAAGTGATGAGTCCTGCAGTTGGGTCACAACAACCCAGGCAGTGCTACAGGCTTGGGGAAGAGTGGCTGGAAAGCTGCCTCACAGAAAAGGACCTGGGGGTGTTGGTCAACAGCCGGCTGAAGATGAACCATTGTGTGTCCAGGTGGCCAAGAAGGCCACCAGCATCCTGGCTTGTATCAGAAACAGTGTGGCCAGAGGAGTAGGAAAGGGATCACCCTCCTGTACTCAACACTGGTGAGGCTGCACTTCAAATACTGTGTTCACTTTTGGGCTACTTGCTACAAGAAGATATTGAGATGCTGAAGAGTGTCCAGAGAAGGGTAATGAAGCTGGTAAATGGCCTAGAGCACGTGTTTTATGAGAAGCAGCTAGGGGAAGTGGGGTTTTTAGCCTGAAGAAAAGGAGGCTCAGGGGAAAGCTTCTTGCTCTCTATAACTACCTGAAAGGTGGTAGTAGTATGGTGGGGTCACGTTCTTCTCCCAGATAACTCAAGATGTGCTAGGGGAGGTTGAGGTTGGATATTAGAAAAATCTTCTACACCAAAAGTGTTGTTAAGCACTGGAACAGGATGCTCAGGGAAGTGGTGGATTCACCATACCCGAAGATATTTAAAACATTTATAGATGTGGTACTGAGTGACATGTTTTAGTGGTTACCTGGCAGGGATTGGACTTGATAATGTTAAAGGTCTCTTCCAACCAAAATGATTCTTATTCTAAATAGAGGAATTCACATCTGGAGAACATATGAGGACAAGATAAAATCCCACACCATTTCCAAAATTTGATTTTGGTGAAAAGAACAAGGAAAATATTTGTTTTAATCCTTTTATTTTTTGTACTTACCATCAGCAGCTTTTCCAAAGTGTTAGTTTAGGTGATACACCTCAGACAGATACTGTGTTGATACTATTAAAAAGCATAAAAGCAACACTATAAACTTAACTAATTGCAAGTCCTTAAAATACTGTAAATCTATTAAAATGTTATAAGGATATGCATAATATTTTGTTCAATGCTAACTTTGTTAAGCCTTGATTGTAGCTATAGAATATTCAAAACTGAATAAAATTCCAGCACATGCATTTAAAGCTATGAAATAATTTAAAAATGTTTTGTACCAGATCAGCTGTATAAGTGTCAACAATGTTAAATATTTTTCAATAAATTCATTATTCCTTTTGTCAAAGGTCTTGTATTATTTGAACTGAATTGTGTATATAATATTATGCACACTAAAAGTAATTTTAAGTATGGTTTTGTCTGGAAACCAAGCAGCTATAAATTTAGAAATTACAGAATTAAAGAATGGAACTCAAAAATAGCATTTTGGATCTCAGAGCAGCTAAATAAACATGCAAATAAATATGTGTGCCTAAATAAGCGTGCAATAATAAATTGGAAGAGTTTGCTGTAAAGCCATGAAAAAAGATCACTTAAGGGGTAGGTTGATCTATTTTGACATCACTAAAAATTCTGGGAATTGCCAACACAACTGAATCAATCTGCAGTTGGAAATGTGTGTGAGCTTTTAGCAATAATGTTTTGTACTATTACTGAGCAATGCAGTGGTGCCCACAAGCCCATACTGTATGAAATGGTGGGATTAAGTATAAAATTTGGCACACACTGAGATCTCTCCAACAATACTCTTGACCTTGGCTGGGTACATAGGCTGAAGCAGTTTTATCTTAGAAAATATAGCTCTTTTTTTTTCAGAAAAGTGCAGTAACACCTGGAGAGAGTGAGTGTGTGTATGTGTGTGTGTGTAACACCAGGATGATATGGGACAGGAGTGTAAGTAGTTACAGCAATGTGAAAACAAGAATTTACCAAGCATTTGCAGCCTGGAGTCCGGTATGTACTTCCAGACACCTGGTGGGAGCCTGAGCTGTTATATTTCTCTTGTTAGCTCCTGGAGTGGAAAGAGGGCAGATAAGTTCTGGAGGCCCAATAGTTCTCAGCAATTTACATGATAACTCCTGTGTCTCAAGTGAAAACAACCTCAGGCTTGCTTGCCATTTCTGTGTCATGTTGTTACCTGCATTTTTATTATAGCAAACCATGACAAGGCTGAAATACGATCAGAAGGCACAACACATTAAGGTTTTGCTTTTCCTAATATCTTTTTATCAAGTGATCTTTATCATTTTCTCATCTTCTGGACTAGTCCTTTGCAGGAGATGGTTACCCACTACTTTTTCCCAGTGGTAGTTGTGGTTTTCATTACCCTTTATTGGATATGTCAAAACTACATAAACTTATTTTTTTTGTGCAGCTCACCTTTTAATACACTCTTTCATAAACCCAGTTAAACAAACATAATTTCAGCCTTTTGATCTCTTAGCTTTTCTAATCCTAAATACTTTGACTTCATATAAATTTGGTTATGCATGGAAAAGATTTCTTTCAGTGCCTTAGTCTTGAACATCCCACACCTTTGCTGCTGCTGTCATTCACTGTGATTTTTTTGTTTTAAGTTCTAATAAGGCTATTTCATGATCACGCCGTTCTTCTTTTTTTCCTGTTTGTACTTCTGGGCACACAAATATTCCTTGTGGGGTTCTGAGACAGTGCTTAGGAACTTGCTGTTCATATTATGCTATTTCTTCTGTGCTTGAAATTCTTCAGTGTGGCACCGTGAAGGAGGGATTGTTTTCTTGTCTGCTGAGGCTCAGTGATATGCTTGTTGCTGAGAAGGTGCAATATTGTACAATAAACATGGTTATTTCTCATATTGTACATAGGATTGGGGTAGCAGATAGTAAATATATAGACAGTCTCTTCAATCTGCTTGGTAAGAAGCTTATTCCCTGTTCACTGTAAATTATATGAATGGGTTAACTTTATACCAAATGAATGGTGAAGTTAACACAAGACTTAAAAGAAGGTTCCTAGAAACAGAAAAAAAAAGTTATCTTAAAGTTCTGGTGATTGTCACTTAAGTGGTTATATTTGGTTAGATGCACTTAGTGGTTCTCATCTATGGTTCCTGGCTGCCAAGGCTGGTTTTACACCAGTTCACTAGATTTCAGCATATAAGGCATATCCAACAAGATCTGTTGCATTCAGATCTTATGCTAAATCTGACCTTCCTATCTTCAAACTGCAAACAGAATTTCTTGCATTAGAGGAGAAGGTATGTGGTCCCCAGAGCAAGGCTGCCCTGATGCAACATGACCAAGATCCTCCCCTAGTTCTTTAGCAGTTAACCTCTCTCTGTCTCATTTATTAATGTCTGCACAAAACCTCATCTCTGCCAGTATGTGACTGCTAGCAAGAAAAGGGAAAGTAGAGGCGCCTCAGATATCTCCTTGGCATTATTAATTAAAGATCACTTGGCGATGGCTTCCTCCTCCCTGCTCCATCCAAGGCTGTCTGTCAGTGCTGTAGGAGCAGTAATTATGATTCTGATTTGGAGGGTATGTTGTTGGGATGTGGCGGCCACTCAACTTCTTTCTCTGTCTCCTCTGTTGTGACTGCACCTTGTCAATCCTTGTGCTCAGCCATATGCAAAGCTGGGCTCTCTGGGTAGGAAGGGCTGATTTATGATTTTGGCTTGGCTGCACATTTACAAAGCTGTAGGGGAGAGGTGTATACAGCCAACTGTTGCTGTAGCCTTGTAGTTTCTTTTGCTTCATACTCAGATGCAGGACTAAATCTTACATGCCAGCAGTGTGCAAAGGTGACACTTCTTAATTTTGATTCAAAGCTTTTTGCCCCATAGAAAAGCCAGTTAGATGCATCTTGGCAAGACTTAAAAAAAAAATAAATAAAAAATCTGAAGACTTATTGCTTATGAATATTTCTTATCTAATATGGTTGGTTCATAAGGATTTTTGTTGTGGGGATGAGGCACTTGGTTTTTTTGCTGCCCTGCATTAAATTAGAGTAATGCAGAGTTCTGTTCAGATTATATTTTTGTGCACTGGGCTCCGATATGAAAGAAGTATCAGGCAATCAGGCAGCTGTTTTGAGATGCCCTGCAGCACATGAATCTTGTCTTACCAGTTCTTTGTCCTGCTTGCTAATTAAGATGTTGCTGAAGAAATTCTAGAGACCTAACTCTTTGTAATAAATTATATTCCCAATTTGATCACGCTAAACCAAAAGTTTCTTTATATACTTTGTATATGCAGAAAGGAGCAATGAAATGGAGTGCCAGGTAAAACATATATATGTGGAAAAAAATGGAAAAGTACATAAAGAAGAAAAGGCTAGGTAATGCTTACATTTCCAGAAGAATGGAATCCTAGAGAAGAGAGGCATTGTAAAATGAGAATTTCTGACAAATAGCCCTGCCATCACTATTTCAGCAGATAACAAGAGTTTCAGAAGGAATATGTGGATTGCTCAGTATGTAGTTAAATTTGGAAGCTAGTACATGAATTACTCCTTATCAGTTTTTCCTTGAAAAAAAATTTTTTTTTCATGGTACCAGTGTAACTGTCTGCTGTCTATCCAGCTGTGCTGAGAGTAAATGCAAGGAGATGAAGCTGTATTTCAAAACTAAGAAACTGTGAAACATCTCTCCTCACTTCACCATTTCAAAGGAAACACAACATTGCCATAAATCAAAGATGGGACAAAGATAATTTGGTTGAAATGAAGTCTTGGGATTTGTTCACTTGGAGGTATCAAGTTGATCTGATTGTTTTTATATTTATGTTGCACGAGTCATGCTTTACACTTTGTTATTTGTGGCACCACACAAGAAAATTATTTGATCTTCATTTGCTATTAATTAACTGTTGTGCACATATTCCTTGAAAATATATTTTTGTATTAATGTATATTTTATGTCTTTTCTTTCTTTGATATTTTGTAGAATGTCAATCTTCATTTTATTAAGTCTTAGTAGTTGTTTGCTGATGGGATTTTAGTTTTCAAAGAACCTCCTAATAGTAGATTACTTTATCATATTTTTAAATGCTTTTCCTTAAACGTTTACACTTCTAAAATTATTTTGGAAGCAACTCCAGAAATGTTCCTAGGAAATGATTTGAACATAGTGCTATCAAAATAAATGTATTTCATTGTGTTCACTTAACAGACTTGTATGTGTGTATAACTTGTGTGCTTAAGGTTTGGCTGTTTCCACTTCAGACCTGAAGAAGGGCTTTTGTGCTTTGTCTGCATTTTGAATTGCATCACTTTGTGCAATAAAAGAGATTAAAACAGACCCTATGAGTGAAGGTGAAAGAAAACATACCCCCCAAGAACATACCCCCAAGAACAAAAACAGGGAGCTAGTAGCAACAGATTAGGAGAAGGCTGAGGTTCTCAATGATATTTTTCCTCAGCCTTCACTAGCAACCTCTCTCCCAACACCTCTCAAGTAAAAAAAACAACAAGGCAGGAATCAAGGTGGTGAAGTCACTCCCATTTTATGTGATCAGGTTCATGACCTCCTGAGGAACCTGAACATACATAAGTTTATGGGACCCTATGAGATGCATCCCAGAGTTCTGAGTGAACTGGCAGATGGAGTTGCCAAGACACTCTCAACAATATTTGAAAAGTCATGGCTGTCAGGTGAAGTCCCTAGTGATTGGAAGAAGGTACATGTTACACCTATCTTTAAAAAGGGTTAGAAAGGAGGACCCTGGGAACTACTGACCTGTCAGCCTCACCTCTGTGCCTGGGAAGATCATGGAGCGGATTCTCCTGTAAAGTCTGGTAAGGCACATGGAGGACAGGGAAGTGATCAAGGACAGCCAGCACATCACTTGGCTTCACTAAGAGGAAATCCTGCCTCAGAAGCCTCATAGCTTTCTACGACAGTGACAGCATCAGTGGACAAGGTATGACCTATGGATATGATCTATCTGGACTTCTGCAAAGCCTTTGAAATGGTCCCCCACAACATCCTACTTGCCAAGTTGGAGAGATATGGATTTAATGGGTGGACTGTTCACTGGATAAGGAATTATCTGGATGGCTGAATTCAGAGGGTAGTGGTCAATGGCTCAAAGTCCAGATGGAGAACAGTTACAAGTGGTGTCCCTCAGGGGTCAGTACTGGGGCCTGTCTTGTTTAACATTTTTATCAATGACATAGACAGTGGGATTGAGTGCACCATCAGCAAGTTTGCAGATGACACCAGGCAGAGTGGTGCTGTCCATACTCCAGAGGGATGGGATGTCATCCAGAGGGACCTGCACAAGCTGGAGAGGTGGGCCCAGGTGAACCTCATGAGGTTCAACAAGCACAAGTGCAGGGTCCTGCACCTGGGCCAGAACAATTCCCACTGTCAATACAAGCTTGGGGAAGACACAATAGAGAGCAGCCCTGTAGAAAAGGACTTGGGGGGTGCTGGTAGATGAGAAACTGGACATGAGCAGACAGTGTTGCTTGCAGCCCAGAAGGCCAATCACATCCTGGGCTGCATCAAAAGAAGTGCGGCCAGCAGATCAAGATTGGTGATTCTGCTGCTCTACTCTGCTCTGGCCAGACCTCACCTGGAATACTGCATCCAGCTCTGGAGCCCTCAGCACAGGAAGGACATGGACCTGATGGAGTGGGGCC
>JANHFX010002601.1:124382-143759 GCA_027560015.1 Chloroceryle amazona
CTCTGGAGCCCTCAGCACAGGAAGGACATGGACCTGATGGAGTGGGGCCAGAGGAGGGCCATGAAGATGATCAGGGGGCTGGAGAACCTCTCCTGTGAGGACAGGCTGAGGGAATTGGGATTGTTCAACCTTGAGAAGAGGAGGCTCAGGGGAGACATAATAGGGACCTTCCAGTACCTGAAGGGAGCTTATAAAAAGACTGGAGAGGGCCTTTTTGCAAGGGCCTGTAGTGAAAGGACAAGGAGCAATGGTTTTAAATTAGAAAAGTGTGGATTTAGATTGGATGTAAGGAAGAAGTTCTTTACCATGAGGGTGGTGGAACTCTGGAACAGGTTGCTCAGAGAGGTGGTTGAGGCCCCATCCCTGTAGACATTCAAGGTGAGACTTGACAAGGCTCTGAGCAACCTGCTCTAGCTGAAGATGTCCCTGCTCTCAGCAGGGGAGTTGGACTAGATGACCTCTAGAGGTCCCTTCCAACCCAGACATTTCTATGGTTCTATGATTATCCTTTACGGCAGATGATAGAAATGCGGTGAAAACCACAGGATATGTTGTTTAAAAGGAAAGCAATAAAACAAAACTACTGAATGTCCTTTCAGCTTATTCTAATAGTGTGCAACAGTGGGAACAATGAAGAGGCCAGACAGCATGATGTAATCGTAAAGCATCAGTAAGTGATTCCTAAGAGTAGTAATTGATAATAGACAGTACTTGTCTTGACAGAGAAAGTGTGAGACATTAGAAAAATAAAGGCAGCTTGGAATTTCCTCACTGAGGTTTACATAGGAAGAGTTCCTTATGAAATATGAGACTTCCCTTGCCCTTTCTACAGAGAACCTCATCCTGGCTCATCCATGCTATCTAGACACTTCCTGTATGCATTAACTATTGACTTGACATCTGTCTTAATCAAAGCAGAAAGCAAGAAAAATTAGTAACATCTCTTTGGATATAAGATCTCACTGAAAAAAAACTTTCTTGGCAAGTGTGCTTTCCTTAGCAATTACCCGTAAATATGTTGCAGACTGTATACATCTTACAGCATCAAACTTTCATGGAATATATTCACTTGCGTATAATAGAAATCAGAAGCACATCAGTAGTAAGACAATGCAGTAGATGAGGAGATTCAGCAGTATTCTCAAAAACAAAGTACTCAGAACTTTTAAATTCCCAAAGCAAGGGATTTTTCCCAGCTCTATATAGACAACATCTAGTCCTGAACTCAGCTTGAGGTTTATCAGGGGTACAAGCAGACAAATAATATTCATTACCTGTCAAAGACAGAAAATATATACAGTGGATTATAGATGTCACAGAAAAGCAGATTTTTTTTTCAGCTTCTAGTGTACGGAAGTCTGGATTTTTATTTTTTTTTTTTCATTGAACTGGGCCCTTAGCTAGTAAAGAAAAGCAGTTTAAAATGTACTTTGGCGGCTTTAGTATGCTCAAAATGTACAGTTATTGCCATATCATATCAAACACATTTGTAGCCTCTTTCACGCTAAACTTTTCTTAATGTGCTTTACAGAAACAGATCAACATATTAAAAGGACACTGTCAAGGATGTTAGTCTTAAAAATTGACCTACTTTGACACTGGTCCTATACTGAAGCTTTTACCTCTGTGATTTGTTCTGTATACTCCTTACTGAATAACTGTTCTACACAAGGGCTAGACATAAAAATATATATCCAAATGAATTTTGTATTAAGAGGGGAATTTGACAAAAGATGATGGTTTGGGCAAAGTTTAATTTTGGGATCTTCAACAGTGTTTTTCTTAAGGTTGAGATATAACTGCTGTTGCTATCAGTATGAGATTTCTGAGGATATCCCAGTGCAAATGTAATGTGTGACTTAGAGGGCTGAATATTTGTATGTTGGCAGGTTGATACATACAGAAGACAATGATATATTTGAATAGCTGTGTGGAATAAGATCTCCACTCTAAGAAAAAGTTTTTTCTGACTTCTCAAAGTTAATCACCATCTTCCAAAAGATGACTTACTTGCATTGCTTGGAGGAGGTATTCTCTGCTTTCCCACAGATTAGGCACTATATTAGAAATTAGATACTAATTAACCACTTAAAGACTTGGACCCATCAAGAGCTTCTTTTCTGTGTACTGATTCGATAAAGCATTCATGCAGCTCATTACTTGCCAGACCGGTAAAAAGAGTATCACACACTGCTGAATTTTGCTGAATTTATTGTTGTGACTATCTTGTTCAAATCCTAATTTTTTTCTAGTGCTTTATATTCTTAGGGAATATTAATGAAAAAAAAAAATAAATCCATAATATCTCTAAGGAAAATTAAATAGGACGGTACCCCAGCAAGTCTGGATTGAATATTAGTACCTATCTCATACTGTTTGCTATTTTCCTCCTAAATGTCAGATAGGTCATAATGACAGGTATTCTGAAGTACAGGGCAGATATACTTTAAATACAACATGTACTGATCCAAAGTGTGGATGTCCATTTCCAAATCCAAAATTCATATTTCTATTCTGGGCAATTGTGCTACAAATACCTAGTCTTGAGTGCATGGCTGCACATGACTGACATCTCATCCCCACTCTATTTGTATTGGCTAGTAATATTAAGAAAAGAAATTACTAACAACTGATGTTTTCATGACAACAGAGCTGATGTTTTTACAGGAAAGCTGACATTTGTAAAGTCTTGTGCCAAATCCCATGCCAAGTCCCACATTTCCCAGGAGGTGCAATCTGGCAGTAGTTTTGCTGGATCCATACCAAAGAGAGAATTTAGCATCCTCTTGCAAATAATTTACAAGCCAATGCTACTGGAAAGCAAGTGAGCAATTGCATTAACTGCTTTAATGTATTTAATAGAGAAACATTTTGGTTCATTATTCAGTCATACTGCTTCTCTGTCACACCTGTGTAGTTAGCAGAAAGACCCACACTTTGTTTCAAAAACCTTGTTCGAAGAAATAGAACAACACCTCTATGTATTCTGCTGCTGTGTTTCTTCAGTGGTTCAATATCTAATAATGCTTCATGGTACTAATATTTGGGGATTTGGCTGTCATCAGAAATAAACTGCCAAGAAAGTACTTATTTTAACAGAGATAGTATATTGAGACTTGCATTTCATTTTGTAATGTCAGAAAAATTTGCTGTGTTTGATTTTTTTCTTTTGCTCTCTTCTTTGGGGAATTAATTTCTACAACAAATGGACGTTACAGTTGGATTTCAGAACAGATTCTATGCAGTTTTCATGGATGCCTCTGGCTAGCTGAAGGCTGCCATCATATAACTGTTGCTATCAGGCAGGCTACTTGGTTGGTCTTAACTCCCATTTTTCCGCTTCCCTTCAGGAAAATTCACCGAAGTTTGTATCCCTCCTGGCTAACCCCGTAGCTGTCTTAATAACCTGAAGCCTGTCCCCAGGCTAGCTGTCTTGGTGCTATCTCATCCTCTGTCTCCCAAACCCAGAAGTAGTTAATGTGACTTCAGCAGAGGGTCTTGATTATTCTGGGTCCACTGTCGACTCTCTTCTGAGTTTCTGATCTGCTTTTGGTCCTGAAACTGAGCTCCAGCAAGGAATGTGCCTAATTTCCACTAATCTCTACATGCCATTTCTGACATCTCTTCTGTGTCCACCCAAAGTGTGAATGGTTGCTTAGTGCAGGGAAAGAGGAAAGTGATTAGTACAGGGTTCACATACAGTTACAGGCCAAACACGTAATGTGAACCTAACACTTCACTTGGAGTGTCTCTTAGGTTGAACCGAGTTGTGCGGCTCTGTTTATGGCACAAATGAGAATCAACATGCTATTTAGCTCTCTTTACCACTTCTTTGAAAACCCTAATGTACAGTCTCCATAATTTTGAGTGCTTTATCTCTATAATAAATTAGTAACTGAAAAAATATGATTTGAAACCCAAACCTAAATACACTGAAGGGCATTTTTTGAGTTCTGTTTTTGGTTCTTTATCATCCTTAATTTTTGTAACTTGCTATGGACACTATTGTTTCTACCTGTATTCTGATTTCTCTTGCTTTTTTCAACATTTGCCAGAAAAAGCTTTCTTCAAAAACTACTTGCTTCAGAATGTCTGCAAACTGTTTTGCAGCCCAAATATTGTGCACACAAATGTATTGGTCTCATTTGTACCATATCTCTCAAGAGCTTAACACCATGTCCACAATTTATAGTTCAACATTTTTTTAATCTTTTCTGATTGCTTTGGTTCTGCAGTAATTGCAAGGGCTAACAATTACATAAAATATTATATCTAAGAAATCTGTGTTAGGGCAGGAGGCAGTACTTTGGCTGCTGTATGTTGAGAATATCATTACTGCCATCGGTCCCACAATGGTAAGATCATGTTACACTAGCTTCCCTCAACTACTGGTTTCCAAAGCTGCTCTCCAGTTGTGAACAAGGAGCTTCACAAGGTAAGAACTTTGCTTGTAGTTTATAGAGAAAAGATAAATTGTAGAATCAGAGAACAGTTGAGGCTGAAAGGCAACCATGAAAATTCTCTGGTCTAACTAGATCTGATCAGAGCAGATCTAATTCAAAGTTTGATCATGTCACTTTTCTCTTGTTCTTTGTATTTCTTGTTTATATACTGTTTATAAGTATATATATAGGTTTATTACATAAGTCCTTGGTCCAGAAAAATGTAAGAATGTCACTGTACTTTTTTAGTGTACATGAATACATTGACACACCTTTCAAACCATGATGTATCCCTATAAAATTATAAAATATAATATAAATAAATTATTGGTTTACTAGGATGGTGAAAAATGATTATGATAATCCTGGATGTTACTGCTTTATACCAAGACTTTTCAGCTTATTTAGGTAATTTCCTTTCTAGTTTCATGGCTTCAGTTGCTGACATCAATGGTTTTCCTTTACACCAAACAGGATTTCCAAAATGCAGGGAGCTGCCTTTCATTACTTGCATGTTATTTTTTTCCTGATATTTTCTGAAGTTCACCAGTTATGTTATTTCTCTTATATTCTGTTAGTAATTTCTTATTTTAACTTTTCTTTGAGTTCCAGGTTGACCTCTGCTTTGCTGCTGGAACATACACCTGCCACTTGTGAAACCAGAGCATGAACCATCTTATTTGTGTCTGTTATTTTTGGCTTATGGAATGTCTGATCTTCCTCTGAGTTTTTGTCTTAATGGAGGGAACTTTGCTCATTTAATTTAATTTTTCTCTGTCTGTCATATTTAATTAATTAACTGTTTTAGTTTTAATTCCCTTTTTGCAGCTGGAGTGGAATTTGTGGTCTCCTGAAGTGGTCAGAATGTGCAGTACTGTGTCTCCACTACCAACATGTCCAGAGGGATTCCTAGGAAAAGGGAAAGCATCCTCAGTGGTAAAAAAGAAAGAGATGGCATTATATTTGCATTGGTCCTAGCTGAAGTACGCTTGCTTCTGTTCTTGTATTTCTAGCAAAGACAATTGTTGTTTATGTTCCAATTGAAAGAATAAGAGATGTTGTTCCAAGCATGCCATTCAAAGACAAATGTTTCTCTTTCAGTAAAAGGGGTCTGGTGGCCCCCTATGACAGTGATAATATAAAAATGCCAGTTACTTGATTTTTAATGAAAGCATCAAGTACATATTTCACATCCACTCAAAGAGAAGAGCTGTCTTGGTTTTTCTATCCTGTGTATTCACAAGGAAATACAATTGCATTGTTCTGAGGTCTGACTCTGCACTTTTGCCTAATCAGAGCAATTTTCCTGCTTGTCATGCACAACATTACTACAGCTTTAAGCAATTAATTGGATAGTTCTGTACTACGATATCCCCAAATTGAAGGTTTGTGGAGCATAATAGATGAGCTGTCTGTATCAGAACTGTAGCCTTAAAGATGACAACCTGCAACGTCCAGCAAAATTTCTTTTTTGAGTGGCAGTCCTTATTGCTGACATACATTTGATGTATGCTAAGCACTATCCATTGCGTGTCAGTTTATAGACCTTTAATTCTGCAGACTTCTCAATTTTTTTTTTTTTAATTCTCAGTATGAATTTTAGGATAAAACCTCACAGACTGAGATCCTGCACAGCTCTGCTTGAAGATTACAACCTCATTATAAATCTCATTTTGTAAAAAGTAGAATCTGGGTGTCTTTGGCCAAGTTTTCTTGTCTTATCATAAAATGTACTATTCACTGACTGGCTGTCATTCTCAGCTTGAAGGAGCTGAGTTTGTTTAAAGCACACTGTAATGGTTTTGGTAGGGAGTGGTAACGGATGGCATATCAGTAATGATGAAAAATGTGATATAAAATGGTACAAAGTGTACAGGTTAATTTCTGAAATAGTTCAGAGTTTCTATGTGAGGTAAAAAATTATTTCTAAAAATTTCTGCAGCAACTGAATTGTCCATCACTACAGTGTCTGTTTGTATATCATTGGCCTTGTCATCATGGATAAGAATGAAAAGCTACCAGAAAGTAAGAGTGACCTGTCCCTCAAACTCAGCTGGTGCGTAAACCTCTTATTCCAAAACTGCCAAAATCAACTGTGGGGACATACTTAATCTGAATAACAAAACCAGTAAGTGACTGATACAGATAACTCACGATTGTTATCATTTGAATATTTTTTTGTTATTAAAACTTCTCCTTTGCAAGTCAGCTAGCCTCATTATTATCATGAGAAAAATACATATTCTGAATATGGTAAAGAAGCACAACACCAATTTAGAGATCGGGAAAGGTCAAAATTAGGGGGCTTTTACTGCCCAGTTTTTAATTAATTTTGTTTATATGAATTAAGATTCTGTATTTCCATTACGAGTGGTACTTTTCTTTATGTATTCTCATGAATACAGAAAACAGTTTAGAGTGATAGAATACCTGTAACTTTCGTATGAGCATTATAAAATCTGTTAATCTGCTTTTGCTGTCAGATTTAAATATCCAAATATGCTGGGTTGCATCCCAGTATTTATTTATTCTTTTTATCATAATAGACTATTTTTTTATTTTAAACTATTTATATGACAAATTCTGTATTTTTCTTAATACAGTGATATGATAGTATCTTTAATATGTGCTAGTTATTTCAGATTTAAGCAGGCTATAATTACAGTAAAACTGTTAAATAGACATGACTATATTTTGGATGCATATACTAGGGCTTTCCACCTTAATTCTCAGATCTATGGTGTGTTGTACAGTTGCAGATTCCTGTGAGCTTTCTGGGCACATGCTTCATATATATGACTGACAGAAAGGACAGACTACAGCAATTTAAGGAGCTACATGCACTTAGGGCAGTTAGATCACTATTCTCTCCAGTTTGACTGGTCCTGGCTTAGGCTGGTTTTGATGTTCCAGGATAAATGGGATTGTGTTGTGGCCAAGTAGATGCTGAGAGTGTAGAAAGGGCTCTTGCTGGACTGTTGAAGTCTTGCCCGGAGAACTTAAAGCTTGCCAACATCCTGCTATAGTTTCTGAGTCAGGTAATATCCTTTCCAAAACAACCCTTTAGGATCACAAAATCTTTTAAAACCCTTGACAGAGGGCAGCCACTGTCACATTAAGTCAAGTGCCTCTAAACAATTAACAAATCAACTGGTTTCATCAGAGCTCATCTCCAGTTTTACAGCCCTGTTTTTAGGAATTACAATGGTGTTTGCTGCCATCTAGGATTCACCAGCTAGGGGTAGAGGGGCAAAAATTAGAAAGTGTTAAGAAAAATTGCTTTTTCTTTGTTTTGTGAATTAGGTGAGTGATTAAACAAACAAACAAACAACAGTTTAAAAGCTAATGAAGAAACAACTATAAAAAAAACCAATAAAACAAGATAAGAGCTGACTGTGTCACTTGACTCAGAATCATGATTTT
Organism: Chloroceryle amazona; assembly: GCA_027560015.1. Classification (NCBI taxonomy): domain Eukaryota; kingdom Metazoa; phylum Chordata; class Aves; order Coraciiformes; family Cerylidae; genus Chloroceryle; species Chloroceryle amazona. The sequence continues at coordinate 132,248 of JANHFX010002601.1, forward strand.
TATTATATTTTTTTTTTAATTGAAGCCCAGTAACTATGGGGAGACTGTCCACTGTGGTATCTGAAATGAAAGTTACTGGTATTCCTCCAACTAATGGATTTGTTTTGTTTGGCAGCCTAACTGGAATTTGTGCTCTCCTGTGCTTTACTGGTAACTCTGGGGAATGCTCTTCAGGATCTTCTTGCCCTCTCTCTCCCTTAGTAGAAGTTGCTTTTTCAAACTGCATCGCACACCAAAGTATTTCCTGCCACTTGTTAGAATTCACTGAATAATTCCCTTGGGATACAGTGTGGGACAGGGAAAATAAAAGGAAGTGGTATAAGAAAGTTACCCTTAGTTAGGAGTTTAAGAGTGAACCTCTCATCTTCACGAAGGGTCAGACAGCAGAGGAACCATTTGGGGAGAGTTTTATTTACAAATAAGAATGAAGTGTGGGGAAAGAGTGCCATAATAATCTAAGTGGGTATTCTGTCAGTCAGAAATGCCCTTGGGCAGAAGAACTTAACTGTTCTTGCATAACTGGCACTTGCAGAAATATTTTCTTGCAGGATCTTCCTACTGCAGGTCAGGCTACTCAGAAAGATCATAAATGGCACTTCTTTTATAAACTACTGCATAGCTAGACTGAACCTATCTTGTTTAGTCATCTAGTTGCTGACCTGGTTTGCTAATTTCACTAAATATATGGTTAGACATAAACTGCAGCAACATAAGCACTAAACTCCATGCCCCCCAAAAAACCCAAATATGTAATTAATCTCTTTCTTATTATGTATCCTAATGAAAAAGAAGCACACTTCACTCGAACCAGCATATACATATATGCCATTTTTCTGCATGTTCCAGATTTGGTAGCTATCTCAAACTATATAAATATTACCTTAAAAGGTTGGACTAGATGATCCTTGAAGTCCCTTCCAACCTGGTATTCTATGATTCTAAGATTCTATGTTTTTTAGAAAGATTTTTTTATACCAAGAAGACTCGGGACCAGGCCTACACTGCCATCTCTTTTTCTTTACAGGTTTGTTCTGCATAGTTGCTTCTGCTCTTTCAGGAAGAATTTAATTTACAGGGTTAGTGAATGTCTGTTTTTTTCTGTCCATAAGTGGATAGGAGAAAGCTAGTAGTGGCAGGGGATGAACAGAGACCTTTGCTTGGTGATTAGCTAAACCAGGGCATGTCTGGCCTTGTATTTGCTGCATTGTATTTGCTCCTTGTTTAGATCAACAAAATAAGTTGAAAGACAATCTAGAGAGATGCCACATTATTGACATTACCAAACATTTTAAGAACTAGAGAAAAAGATTAGGAGTACAGCATCTTTTTCTGCATGCAAGAGATTTTATGTGATAAAAGGGGTAAACCTGTGGTACTGACATCCAGTACCACACAAACAACTGCAATAAGATTCTGAATATTATCATTTATATGAAAAAGACCATTAACATACCTTATAAAATTGTTAAAGACAATATTAAAATAAGTATTTAAAATACATTTTTATTGGAATAAGTGTGTTAAAAATGTGAAATCTTTTTAATAGCTGAAGGACAATAAGCTCTGTATGGACACACTAAAAATTCAGCACGTGAATGCAAAGTTGTTTCTTTTCTATCAGCCTTTTTATTATAAATTCTATTAGTTCCCTGGAAATTGCCTTTGTATTTTTATTTTTTACTTAAGAAAGATAACTGGATAAAGTAATGGAAGAGGAGTTCTCAGGTCTCCGAAGCTTAAGGTGACCTAGGCAGTTCAAAAGACTTGGACTTTTCCCTGTGGCACAAGGAACACACACTTGCAGACACCTTGCATTCCCATGAGCAGTCAGTCGATAGGTTGGCTAGTCAGTATGCACACTTTAGTAAAGGCTATCAGGCAGTATTACAGTAGAAAAAGTTTTGTTGTGTATCACATTCCAGAATCTGTGTATGCAAGTCATTATGGGCACACTGGCTTACTTAAGTTAATTGTTGACATCTAAACAAAAGCACTATAACACAGAAAGGAATGAAGGAAATAGAGAAAGCATAAATTAAAAGTAAATTAGCTACATCTTGGCAGAAGTTAATTATTGCAAATGAAATCTTCTGTTCATTGGTAAACTGTCACTAATCATGTTTTGTTGTTTTGTTTTGTTTTTTTTGGTGGCAATAAACTTTGCCATTAATAGTCCTTATATTCATTTAGGAGGAAATAAATAAAATATTCTCTCTGCTGAAAAGAGTGGTGCATTTCAGTGTTTAATGTTAGAAAATATTAGTACAAAATCATAATCAGCTTCTGACTTGCATGAGACTGTATCATACATCATGCAGTTAGTATTTTCAAAATACCCAATGAAATAACAGGTGTTTGACCTATTAATGGGATCTGTTAATAAAGGACTGGATATGCGTTCATTCCTTAGCACAAATATTTTGAATGTGTCAAGTTCATGAGCTGGCTAACAATTTGTGAAATAGAAGAAAATCTGAACACCCCCCTCCCCCAAAGGTATTTATTGTAAGGGGAAGAGGTATAGACAACCTGAATATTTAAGGGGATTTCCTGACGTGGTTTAAGAGAAAAACCCAAGAAAGGGAGAAAAAAATTGTAAATCTTTGCTATTACATTAATTAGTGGCATTTGTTGCCATTACTGTAAATTTCTGCAGTTAATATGCAGCTAATAGTAAAGCAGAAGCTTCCACTGTCAGTATGAAATGATTGTAGTAGTGTTTTTTGGGGTGAAGTGACCTCTCACTTCCTGGTGTCACCTAGTCCTCTGCCTTCATATATTGTCGTAATTTACATTTTGCCTCTCCTGCTTGACTCTGCCAATAAATATTTGACATTTATCATTTCTTTTTGCCCTTGCTTAACAGGAATAGGAGGAGTTCAATCAATTTGTTATTTTTATTTGTGCACAGTGTTCTCATCCAGTCACTCTGTAGCACCTGACACTTTGCTTTTCCCCTTCACCTGCTCTGTCTCTCTTTTGAGACAGAATTGAGTTGTGTTTTATACTCTAATCCTTTAAAAATACTGTGTACCTTTCTAAATGATGGCAACCTTCTGACAAGGCAAGAAGATGAGAAAGCTGGAAGCCACATCAGGATGATCTGCTACACTTGTTGTACCAACAGGGGATGAATGCTCTGACTTGCTCCATTTAGATCTCAAAGAAACTGTGCTGTGTATCTGCTAGAGAGGGAGAGAGGGTGGGGACCTGAACTGCTGGTCCTGCTTTGTGCTGCCACTCAGTCCAGCCTGCATCGTCCTCCCCTCCCTCCCCTCCTTCCTGTGTCTCTCTTCCCTCTCCCTTCCTAACAACCGAATAAAGGGTAAAATAACAGAAGTCTTCTCTGTGGATTGTGCAACTCACATTAAAATAGGCAAATTACCCTTTCCTTATCAAAAAAAGCAGAAAGAGTAAGAGAAGCTAATTTGTGCCTGTACGTGTCACAAGCACTGCGCTCCTGAGTTTCAGCCTGGATCAGTTGTATAGTCCTGAATTCACTTTAAAGAAAAAGCAGCATTCTTTTATTTTATTTTTTTTTTTGCCTGATAAGATCCTCATTTACATGAAGCTGTCAAGTGTTATGACATTTAATGTTAATAATACCACTTTCATTATTTTACTGTGTGGCTGCTGCACTCTTTTAAGAACCACAGGCATGAAACATAAATGTTTCTGGTGGTACTGTCATAACCGGGGACACTGAAAGAAACTCAGTGAAGACACCTGTTACAGGTACCACAAGAAGGGCTGATGCTTTTCTATCTGTGTCATTCTGTTCTTGTGGGGCAATATTTAGACCATATGTTTTTGTGTTGCTATAATATGCTCTAGTGCCATTCTCAGAATCATACTTTCATCCGCATTGATAACTATAGAAAAGAAGCATTGTATCGAACTGCTCAGCCAGTCTATGGATGATATTGCTGAGGAATAGGAGGACAGCTCCAAGACTAAAAGGCAAAATCATAATTTAAAGGCTTTTGTTCAACCTGCAAAGTCATAAATGGATTGATTGTCATTTTATGATGTCAGAACTTAAATCATGAACCAAATGGAAAATCTGAAATATATGCAAACCTAAATACTGACAAATTTGAACATGGCTTTTGCTACTATTATGATAAGAAAAAGAAAAGAAAAAACATTTGTGTCCTTACATTGTTTTTGTTTGTTTGTTTGTTTTGTTTTGTTTTCTGCACTGGCCAGTCCAGAACTTCTTGTGCTGAAAAGCATGTTCATTTTGTACAGTACAGATATGCAGTGGCTTATGACTTAAAAACCCCAACAGGTTTCTTGTAATGGATAGGTAATTTCATTTCACTTAACAAGGATAAGTGCAGAGTCCTGCATCTGAGAAAGAATAATAAAGTACACCAGTACAGACTGGGAGGTGAACTGCTGGAGAGCAGCCCTGTGGAGAAGGATTTAGGAGTCCTGGTAGACAAGAAGTTCTCCATGGGACAGCAATGTGCCCTTGTGGCCAGGAAGGCCAATGGCATCCTGGGGTGCATTAAGAAGAGCGTGTCCAGCAGATTGAGGGACGTTTTGCTCCTCCTCTACTCTGCACTGGTGAGATCTCACCTGGAGTATTGCATCCAGTTCTGGGCTCCCCAGTCCAAGAGAGACAGGGATCTACTCGAGAGAGTCCAATGGTGGGCTACAAGGATGATGAAGGGACTGGAACACATGCCTTATGAGGAAAGGCTAAGACACCTGGGGCTCTTTAGTCTGGAGAAGACAAGACTGAGAGGGGGTTTGATAAATGTTTATAAATATATGAGGGCTGAGTGTCAATGCCCTGTGATAGGACAAGGGGAAGGGATATAAGCTGGAGCACAGGAGGTTCCACCTTAACATGAGGAGGAACTTCTCTACTGTAGGGGTCACAGAGCACTGGAATGGGCTCCCCAGAGAGGTTGTGGAGTCTCCTTCTCTGGAGGTTTTCAAAACCCACCTGGATGCATTCCTGTGTGACCTGTGCTAGATTATATGATCTTGCTCTGGGAGGGGGGTTGGACTTGAAGATCTCCAAGGTCTCTTCCAACCCCTGACATCCTGTGATCCAGTGATTTGTTTCATCTTACAGAAAGAGAAGATGAGACAGGAGGATGGTCAGAAAAATTTTCAAAAGCCAGTAGTAAATCTGGGATTATAAATCAGTGTTTTTATCTTCTTATTTATGTGTTCACTCTAGTATGTGTATGACCCCATGAGAAAGAGACTGTCCTCATAAAATTCCAGCTCAGGTTTGAAAATCCAGGTGTCCTGGATAAGCATAAAATTTTTCATGCTCCCTTCTAAAGGAAAGTTCAAAAGACTTAGAGATTTTGTGTAATTGGGATAAGCAACCAGAATTTCATGCTTATCCAAATAGTGCTAAACCTCTCAGTCTTTGAACTTTTTCTTAGATGGGAGCATCATAAGAAAGTTAAAGGTATGGTTAGGGGTATACATAGAAGTGATCAAGGAAAGAGAAAGTACAGAAAAAAAATGAAGATGTAACTATGTGTGCCTGTGTGTGTGTTTGTGTGTATTTGTCCAAGTGTGTGAATAGACAAGTGTATTTTTCAATGGTAGGGAAGATTTACTTTGAATGCAATAGAAAAAAAGAGAGATCATGGAAATATTGCACATACTCCAGCACTGTAGAGGATCAAGCCTTTAGGTCCTGCCTTTCAAAGGAGCTGGACTTGTATTTCAGCACATAAGTGTACATGGTAAGTTTATCAAAGTGTTTGAAAATCAGTCCATGTACAATAGATTGGGTCCAGACTTCAAATTTTGTTCTGAAAATAGAGATGGTGGTTATGAAGTGGTAACATAATTTTATTCCTTATGTTGAAAACAACAAAGTAATTAAGGTAAGACATGCTAGTAAAATAACCTTGGTTAAGAATTGCTTGTACTTTAGCATGGTTATTACAAATTAAGATTGTTTGCAATGAAACATGGTTTTCATGATTATTAATCAGAACAGAAATTACAATAAAGTGTTTTTAGACTCGTGTTTACAATGGCTAAATGAATGATTTCAAGACAGGATATAACAAGAAATAATAAATCAAAGTAATAGAATAAAAATTATTTTTAAAACCCAAACATTTTCAAATCCCTTATCAAAATGAACCATGCTTTATTGAGTACTTCATTAGTTTGCTGGTCAAACTGGAAGGTCTAAGGCAAACTCTGTATCTGCTATAACTCTGCATAATGCAAGTAATGAATGTAAGTAATTCATAAGATTGAAACTATGGATTAACTAAATACTCATTTAACTGAAAATAATTAAATTTAGTTGGAAACTGTTTTCCCAGGTAGTGTTTGTTCACAGCTAACCCTATTAGTGCCAACCATTTCAATATTCACTGAGAATATAATTCTTTCTTTCATATCTATAACAAGTTTTTTATTTAATTCAGTGATAAGAAACTTATGAACCTTTAATGTTCAAAGCAGTTTATAACTCTGAGAAATTAAGCAGTTTAAAATCAGCACAAAATTTCATCATTGCTATGATGAAATACTTTAGCTGACGCTGTACTTGTAGCTCTGGTACTTACTGATTTTAAAATGTTAAGGATTATGAGTTGAAACTTGTTACTGAAATTTAAGAGTGTACTATACATGTTAAACCAACTGTGCCATCAACTCAGTAAATTAGTTGAGGTAACATAATTTCAGTTGCCTTGAGCATTGCAGGCTCAAAACCTGCCTGAGAAACTCAGAAAATCCATTGGAAACAACCTCAGGATGCTGTGTCTATACTGCTTCTGGTGTTGGTGCTGGCTAGCACATTTGCTTACATCTCTCTTTAGCAGTCAGTGCAACTGTGGGGAAGATACACTCTTACAGATGGAGTTTTCAAGTATAGATTGACTTTTAGCTTAACATATTTAGACATTGCAATGTTATTAGAAGTCAATAGAGTTAGGATGCCTATCTGCACAAGGCTTTAAAAATTATTATTATTTTTTAAATACCTGCAACTAGGGCATCTATTTTCATCTTTGGTGCCTATTGTTTGTCAGTCAAAGTCTCCATCATGATGGTTGGTTGTGGTAGTTTGAAAATCTGAATGATAAAAGTCAGAACATCAAGCAAGTTTCATGTGAAGTGACTGGACACCAGTCACAAAACAAGAAGCAATTTATGTTCCAGATTGTTAGAAGCAGGAAAACTGCCTCCACAGTGTTCTCTAAGAATTACTTCATATCCTGTAATAGTTGAATGTCATGTGACATCCTGCTTTGCTCTCAAAATGTCATCAGTTTAAGAAAATGAGCAAATTGTTCTGAACATTCCCTACTGGGATCTTGTATTTTGCATTCACTGGGATATAGAGATTTGTCACAAAATACAAGTTGTTTGTACTGTGTTGTAAACTTGCTGTAAATTCCTAATTTGCCAGGTTGTCCACCACCAAGGATGGATTGAGGACAAGAGAGTCCTCAATACAATCAGTGGAGTCAAATCAGTTAAATAAAAGTAAATGTCTACTGAAGGGACCTTCAGTGTAATGATTCAATTGATTTAATTCACTTGTGTAAAAACAGGCCTCATGTGTCATTGTAGACATGCTGAAGTATCCCAACTGGTTTTCACTGCCATCCCAGAAAGATTCAGCTCTCCCTCAGGACCTGTGTCATATCTACCATATAAATATCTTGGATAACCCTACCAGCTCTAGATGCCTATGTTTAGACAACTCAGTTGAGACATAGATCTCCACTGACAGAAGTTCAGATGCGCATCTCACTTGTAGACTCTTTAATATACACTCCTCAGATTAAACCAACAAATGTATCCCACCCAAAATGTCATGGTGATAACTGTTTAATTCAGCTGTTAAATGGTCAATGAATGTCTATTACAGATAATCAGCCAAGTCACTGTCTTACAAAGCAAGTGACATATTGAAAATGTACGATGAAAAACTTCTGACATAAAGAAAAACAGGTCAAATATCTGATCCCTGTTGAACTCAGGCTCAGGTACCACTGACTGAAATTCTGTACTGCTTCATAACTCACAAAATAAGATCAGCAAGATTCTGCTGATACTTTATATGTATAAGAAAGCTTGCCCTTTGGGTAATTCTTTCACTTTCTTAAATTGCTGAAACTTTGAGATCAAAGCAGGATGTTACATGATATTAAGTTACTAAAGGTTTTGGGGTAAGATTAACTTGGCAATGTATCTATTTCTTCAATCTCATTTTTTTTTCTTAATAAAACCCCTCTTTTCTTAAGATGATCTTCTGAGTAGAGGGTAAAAGTTCTTGGCCAGGTGCAATGGGTCTTGCTTCATTTCACTTAGTCTTAAGTGCACAGTAAGTACCATAGGAGCGAGGGGAGAACGGTGCCAGATATTTAATTTTCTCTTCATTGTTTGTCCCAGACTGTACTGGGTAAGGACAAACCTTTCACCTGAAAGAAGTTAGGTATGTTGCTTCACAATTTTATTGAACATACAGTTAGGTGTCATTTCTAGTTTTAGTTTGTTCTTTGATGTGGTAAAAGGAGCCAGCATGATCTGGCCTTGGTCTAGACACCATGGAACAAATATCATTCCCTACCTAAAGAAGGCATGATCTCAGTACAGAGATAGAACAAATAGAGGCAAAAAGGATATGGCATCCACCTGGTGGCAGTATTTGAAGATCATTCCAGTTCCTTGTTAAGAAAAAGCCTTATTTTTTGTGTGTTTCATTTTCAGGGATGACTAACTGAAAGGAAAGCAGTAGAGTAAGAAAGGAGGCATGGAGGGGCATATGTTAGAAAAGGAGAGGGAAGGGAGGTTTCAGCACAGTACCCTTCAGGCTACTTAGCAGTCTTTTTTTCTTTTGCGGATTTGACACTGAAGCAAAAGGTACTTTGCAGGAGAGTGATTGTTTCATAGCAGTATCAGGGAACTTTGCACATGTGTCTCCCTCAGCTTGCCATTGGCTTTTCGTACTTGCCTGTAGTTGCTTGCCTGAGTATCAAAGAAGAGGTTGTAGTATTGCTTACACATTTCTCCATAGTGCTTCATAGAGAAGTCATCTGGCTTTCTCCCTGTCTCACTTCACGAAGGAGGGTGCACCTGGGACAAAGGCTATCGGTAGCAACAGTGAAATGGTCCATTTGCTTAGGGTATCTTTTGTCCCTCTTTTTTCAAAAGTCTAAAACCCTTGCTACGTTACTGTAGTGACTGAACTCCTATAGTGTGGAGATTTATCACTGAAGGTCTGAACCCCTGCAAGCAGGAACCTCTCTGTGTTTCAGTATTGGCTTCTCCTTTTACAGGACAGCACTTGCATGGAAAGCTGCTGTGAGACATGCGCTGTGACACAGACAATGTATCGAAATACATAGATGTAGATATTTCCAATCAACCAGGAATACTTTATTTCCAAGGTTAAATTTCACATCTTCTAAATAAGACAACCACATCAAATTGCACTATCCTGATGAAAATACATTCCTGTGTGGATCTTTGCAGTACTCATAGCAACAGACACATATTTAATTGAATTTCCTACTTTGGTGAGGTTTGCTCCTATCAGTCTAATAAGAGAAAAAAGTAATATAGATAGTGTTAAGGTATAGGAAGGGTAAATTTATCATCAGATTAGGGTATCTGAGAGTTTAGAATTATAGAATCATAGAATACCAGGTTGGAAGTGGCTTCAAGGGTCATCTGGTTCAGCCTTTCCCGGCAAAAGCACCATCCAGACAAGATGACCTGTTGCAATTCGGGTGTCTACTCCACTGAGAAACAAAGATTTATTTCTTTGTTATTAAGATGTATTAGACACTGCCATATGTTTGCTCCACTCTTATTTCATCTATTTTTCATTCTGAATGTGTAAGGATACTTATGATAAAAAAAAAAGTAAAAATGCACTGATCTCCTATCATTAGTTATGTTCTCTGAATTTCACCAATCTTGTGATTTTTTTCTTCATTAAATTATATAGTTATAATGTGTTTTGCTGAGATGAGGCCATGTCATATGTACTTACAGAAGAGTATCTAGCAGGATCAGATGGATATTCAAAATAAAATACTATCATTGCTAAATAATATGAAAACATTAACATATGCATATATGCAGAATGTCGAATCTACCACCAGTATTTACTAATGCTTTGGAACAGTTACTGCACATGTGCTGAACAGAACATAAAGACATTGAAAAAAAAAAAAAAAAGAAAAGCTGAGGTATCTCCAGTATTGCATGTAGAAACATATTTCATATCTTTTGTATTATGCATATGCTCCCATTATGATCTTCAGTCTCCAGGAACATGTTAGTCTTCACCAACCCTCTCACACTGTTTATACATTCCATTTTATACAGATCTTTACAACTGCTTTTCATCACTATGTTATCTAACTAGCTACTAGTCCATTTTTACTTCAGGGAATGTTTTTGAGATACTATTTTTATTATTTTACTTTTATCACTATAATGTTTCTATTTTCTTTTTAATTCTTTGTTTGTTTGTTTCCATTTAAGGTGCCAGAAATTAACTCCCAATACAAGCAAACAAACACAAGCCCCAAATGAATCAAATATGATCTTGTGTTTCTCCCTATTTTAGTGTGGATGGGCCACATTTAAAGGTTCCCGAGCAATGTTAGTTCAGCCAGACTGCATACTTGCGTATTGCACAGTTCATTGGTAGAAAAGGTACTGTCATCAAAATGAGATATTTCTCAGGTTAAAAATGTGTATAAAGTAATGGCAATTTCATTCAAAGTCTGAGGATTTAATTTCATAAACAGCTCCTTTTTTTTTTTTTTGTTTAAACCAGCAAGATGAAGTCCAGAAGGAGATATAATTATCTGCCATTGTTGCTCATTAGGAACAAAGGGAAGATAAGGGAGCAACAGTTGACACTGAGAGGACAAAGAGCTTTTAGGATGCAATTTAAGATTGAAAATGAGATTTCTAACCTTAGGAAGAATAAGATTTTTAAGGGTGGTGGAAGCTAGTCATCAGATATATTTCAAAGTAGAACCTGTTTGGCTTTTGCAAGAAACTGTATGAAGTCATTTAAATAGATTTTATAAGCTTTGGTAGCCAAACTCGGTTCCTTCAAGTCCTGTATTTTACTTTAGGTCTATGATTTTAATAATTTTGTTCTAAATTGAGAATGTATGTTCACAACAGATGGAGCATAAGGCCCGGCATAAGAAGAGCACATGTGATATTATTTATTAGATATATTCTTCCACCATCCGACAAAGTATAAGGGCTTTCCTAATTACATCAGTGAGAGGTTCTGTAATAGCATGCGGTAGCTCTATCTTCCATGTATTGGTTTGGCCATTGCTTGAATCCATGTGAATTTTAGCAGTTTAAGTACCTTCTGGCATACAACTTAACATGGGTCGTGTGAAGAAACCTCTTTTGTTGTTGCTGTTGTTGCTGTATTGAATATGTAATCTATTAATCTCAGTTCTTTTCCCTAACACTGATGAGAAATTAAAAACTTCCTTCAGTTCATCATCTTCTGCCACTT
>JANHFX010002601.1:143859-170986 GCA_027560015.1 Chloroceryle amazona
TCCTGTATTTCACCTTGCTACCATTACCTCTCGTCCTATCACAGGGCGCAACTGAAAAGACACCGACCCCTTCTACTTGACACCTACCTTTCAGATATTTGTAAACATTAATAAGATCCCTTCTCAGTCTTCTCTTCTCCAGGCTAAACAGCCCCAGGGTGCTCAGCCTTTCCTCATAAGAGAGATGTTCCAGTCACTTTCCAGTGGGTCTACCCCTAACCTGTACCGGTACATGGTGTTAGTCCTCCCCAGGTGCTGGATTCTACACTTATCCTTGTTGAACTTCGTTAGGTTTGCCTTTTCCCAGCTCTCCAGACTGTCCAGATCTCACTAGATGGCAGCACAGCCTTCCACTGTGTCAACCACTCCTCCCAGTTTAGTACGATCAGCAAATTTACTGAGGGTACACTCTATCCCTTCATCCACGTCATTGATAAAGATGTTGAATAAGACTGGGCTCAGAACTGACCCCTGGGGAACCACTACTTACAGGTCTCCAGATGGAGTCTAAACCACTGATCACAGCCCTCTGAGCTCTGTTGTTCAGCCAGTTCTCAACCCATCTCACTGTCCGCTCTTGTAATCCACACTTCCTGAGTTTACTCACAAGGATATTATGGGAGACAATGCCAAATGCCTTGCTGAAGTCAAGGCAGACAACATCCACTTCTCTCCCTGCATCTACCCATTCAGTCACACGATCATAGAAAGCTATCAGATTACTCAGACACAACTTCCCTTTAGTAAATCCGTGCTGGCTACTGTTGATAACCTTCTTTTCTTCCATATACTATGATCTCCGGAATGAGATGCTCCATTACCTTTCCAGAGATGAGGCGAGGCTGACTGGTCTGTAATTACCAGGGTCTACCTTTTTGCCTTTTTTGAAGACTGGAGTGACATTGGCTTTCTTTCAGTCCTCAGGCACCTCACTTGTTCTCCAAGATCTTTCAAAAACGATGGAGAGTGGTAGAGCATCAACATCAGCAGCTCCCTCAGCACTTGTGGGTGCATCCCATCAGAGCCCATGGAACGGTGTGTGTTCAGTTTATGCAAGTGGTTTCTAACCAAATCCTCTTTGACCAGTGGAGAAACTTCCTCCCTTCTAAGCTTTCACTCTTACTTCCAGGATCAAAGATTCCTGAGGGCTGGTCTTAGCAGTGAAGATTGAAGCAAATAAGGCACCCAGTAACTACACCTTCTCTGCATCTCTGTCACCAGGTCTCCCACATCATTCAGCAGGGGGACATTTTCCCCATTTTTAATTTTACTGTTGATGTATTAGAAGAATGCCTTCTTGTTCTCCTTTACTTCCCTGGCCAGAGTTAATCCCAAGAGGGACTTGGCCTTCCTTGTTGCATACCTACAAACCCTGACAGCATTCCTATAATCCTTCAAAGAGACCAGTGCCTTTTACCACATACTGTGAACTTCTTTCCTCCACTTGAGTTTTTTTCAGCAGCTCCTTGCTTATCCATATTGGTCTCCTGCCTCCTCTACTTGATTTCTTACTCAAAGGAAGGTACCTGTCTTGAGCTTGGAGGAAGTGATGTTTGAATATCAAAGAGCTCTCTTGGGCCCCTTACCTTCTAGAGTCTTATCCCAAGGGATTCCTCCAAGCAGGTCTTTGAAGAGGACAAAGTTAGCCCTCCTGAACTCCAGGGATACAATCTTACATATTGTCTTGCTTTTTCCTTGTGTGGTACTAAACTCTACCATGTCGTGATCACTACTACTGACCCTATATAACTAACTGCGTTAATCTTCTCCTTCATCCACATGCCTGTTCTAATTATAAATGTAAAAAAAAAAAAAATTTTGTATGCAATATATGTTACCATATATCTCATATTTTTCAGTATTATACAGATTGATGCTTTCTGCTTTGTTGAATAAAGCTGAACCATATTCTACCTAAGTTAATGCTTATATGTTCTGCAAAAATCAAGTCTTTCTCTTGTTCCATATCCAGTAGACTTAGTAAGAAGATGAACCATATTCTGCCTCCTGCACATTCACAGTAGCTTCTGAAGATTTGCAAAACATAAGGGGACACCTGGGCCTCAAAATTGAGTTGGTAGGACCTAGCAAGCGGTTGGAATTTCAGTTGTAGAAGCGGTTGCCAAAGGATTTGCAACAGTTTGCAACAGTTTACCCTCTTAACAACACCTAAGGTTTTTCTGTTTGTTTGATTGTTTTATTAACTTTTGAATCTCTTGGCTACCAAATGCAAAGCTGATTAGTGACTTGGCCTTACAAGTTTATGCCCTTAAGACAGCACTTCCAGTAACACAGGTCTGCTAGTACTTTCTAGAAAGTTTCACTGTTAGCTTTATGTTAATTTTAATAAAGTCTAAAGCCAAAAATGAAAAAAAATCTGTGCTTCTGTTTCAGTTTAGATCTGAATCTCCTTAAGAATATTTTTTTCTGTTTGCTGCCATTGGCAGATGATCTAATATCCCTTCGAAGTAAGCAAAGCACTTAATTACTTACAATGAAAAGCAAGTGTTTTGGGAGAATATTCAGCTAAACCCACCCCTCAGAGGAAAATAGGAAGGGCACTGGCAATTAGATAAGCTGCACTTCAGACATGAACAAACACATTTATCAGATAATTAGTAGATACTTTTCTAGGTATTTCTGGCACTGAGATCCAAAAGCAGTGCTAAGGCAGGTAAGCTCATCTGATGAGAAAAGCCCCGTGGCTGCAACAGACTGCTGTCTTTAGAGGGAGAAGTGCCCTGTATTGTAAATCCTTTCTTGCTTCAGACATTCACTATTCTTTGTCTTGAGTCTTCAACCAGTGTTATCTATTCTTCTCCCATAACCTGGAAGGCAAGAAATGTCACACTCAAAGAAAGAGCAATCTCCTTTGAACAATCTGCTCTTTGCTGTGGAGAAACCCCACCTTGAAGAACCTGAGACAGGCATTTTAGGCAGAGTAAACTTAGGGAGCAGACACACTGAACAAAATTATCCAAAAGTAACATCTAGTTCACATTTATTCTTGGAAATGGGGACTGGGTATACTATGCTACAGATTCAACAGTATTATTCTGTAGAAGCAGGTATACCAGGGAATTTGCTACTGAGGTGGATGGCTCCAAAGAGCTGACAGTGATCTCTGGAGGCCTCTGGATTTCTGTCTGAACCATAAACAAATTCTTGAGTAGCAAATTCTGTAATGCTTTTGTATGAAGAGAGAAAATTTAATGTGTTCCTAATGATGGGAATGTTCTGACAGCTGGTGTAGATAATGATGGGGATATTGTCTACTCTTTCTCAGTGATTAAAAGAATAAAATATACTGCAGAGACATTGTAATTTCCATGTTCATGTATCTGTATATATGTATATACACATATGCATGTGAAATTAAGTCTAGTTATCTACTTTCATAAAGTAGAGAATAATTCTTTTAACGATAAAAGCTATTAAAGGATTGAACAACTAAGTGATGTTTTTATTCAATAAAATAAGCATTCCAGGTTAGTCAGTATTACTGTTAATAAATATATTTTTTAAAAATACAAAGTACTTGTGATACTTCAAGGCACAAGTTTATGAAATAGTCTTTGAAATGTTCTTCCCCCAGTGAGAGATGCTTGTAGAAAGTTATTAGGAGCATTTCACAATGATCCAAATAATATAACACAATCTCCTGAAAATTTTAACAGTCTCCAATGTTACTGACTTTTTCCACTGAACCTCTTTATATCTATATTTGTAGACATGTACATTATAAAATGTATAGAGTAGATAATTATCTAATAATATACAACAGTAAAGGGGTATTTTGACACTTCAAATTAAATGACATTTTTTCATGAGTACAGGTACAATATTTTTTTAAAAAAAGATTTCAAGAGTAATTTTGATATTTATCGTATTTCAGAATGAAGTGTTCAAAAAATAAACATTTAAAAAGTAATAGTGATAACTGTTTCCCAGCTAGTCTTTCGATATATACTCACCATACTATGCGTAGTGTACTATGATGGCAAATAAAATGTCATGTATTGAGTTGTAAACTTTCCTCTAAACTGCCATAGAAATATATTCCTTCATTTGACAAAACATAATGTATCTCAGCATGTCTGATTCTATTCTTCTGTCATATAATAATTGCCAATCACAGCCTGCACAAAAACGAGAGACAGTTATAATTTTGAAACAACAGCCAAGAACCATTTCCTCCAGAAAGCAGCTTTCAAAAGTCTTTCTTTTCATATTTATTTTCATATTTACTTTCATAGGATGGACATTAAATGAAACTTTGTCATTCTTAAGTACTTGAATCTTTCCCATGTGTGCTTCTGTATCTTCAACAGCTGTATAAGAAATACCATAGTACTATTTTGTTCACAGGGAATTTAAATTCATTAAAGTTTGTAAGACATTCTGAAAGCCACACACAGAAGGTACGATATAAGTGCCTATGTATGAAGGCAATTAATATTACTCTAGCTTTGTGGATTTACAGATAATATAACATAGAATGGCTTTACTCAAACTGACCAAAGAAACAAGGATTGTCTAGCATCTTTAGGAAACGTTAATGGTATTGTGAGAGACCCATTACCTTCTTTGCATGCATCTATACATCATTTTTAATACATAATTTCTTTATTCTGCTTTTTTTTTTTTTTCATTTTGGAAGTGAGATCACAAGACTTTATAAAATATCTACCTCTAAATATCTATTCAGAGTGGTATTTGTTTAGTGTAAAGTTAGCTATCTGAAAGCTAGGCATCTAAATGCAGTAGTCATTTGTGTTCGCTCTATAATCAGCACAGAAAAGCATGCATCTCCCAAGGGCAGTTCTTCCTTGGTATACATCAAAACCAGGAGGGATGAAACACCTCTGGAGATGTTTATTTGCATCCATTAGCTATAGAGGGAGTCTATTTTAGATTAGTTTTCTCTAGAAGATAGAAATTAAAGATCTAATGAAGACAAGGTTCTCCCTTACTGCTCCATTACTGCAGGATGCTGCCAACCTTTCCAATTATTTTCTAACAAAAGAGGGAATGAGACCCTGACCCTACCAAAATCAGTGACTCCACAAACTTCAGCAAGGTCAGCATTGCTGCTGCCAGTTTCCAGTCTGTTTATGTGTGTGCACACTATCCAACTTCAAGCTTCTCAGTCTTTCTCCTCTTTGAATAAAGGTTGTGATTGTGTAAAGTTGCTTTACAAACACAGCAAGCTTCTGCATCTGCAACATATTGAATCTAGGAAGAGTCATAATCTAGTAATGTTTGTGCTTTACTGAAGTCAATGTTTATTTACTGCATTTAATTCTTTGGTTATGCAGTTCAAGCAAATGCCTAAATATTTTATCCCTTTGTTGAGGTAGTGTAAATACTGATGGTCTGTAAGGGTACAAATGGTAGTCTAGTAGAGAGAACTGCAGACATCTTTAAGCAAAGACACCATGAGTAGAGATGGAAGTTGCTTTGATGAAAAAAAAAGAAAAAAGAAAAAAACTTTACCATCCTGTGCATGAAAATAAAGTAAGTTACTTCTTCCTTATCTTAAAGATGACAAATTTGACCTTGCCTGTGCTGTTGAGAAACCTGGGACAAACCCACAAACCAATGGACACCTGGTTTGCTTTCTGAAAGTTTTTCTCTCCTGTGAAGGGTGTTGATGACTGTGAGCAGGAGCAGAAACCTTGTCTCACTTAAGGCTGTCACCAGCAATAGTCAGACTTGTGGCAAATAACAGAAGGAGATAACGGACTTAAAGTAGTGGCTTTTTAATCTGCTTACTAGAGAAATATTTATGCCTTTACATATTCAGCCAGCACAGAGCATTACTTATATCAAAGGATATTGCTAAAATGGGAAACTTTCTTGAAACACACAGTGTCAGATGAAGCACGAATTACTAAGGATTTTAGAGTAAGTCTATTAACAGAAGGAATTGAACAAGTAGTAAATACCAACCTCAATTAAAGATTGCAACAATAAGAGGTGCACACAGCATTTTCTGAAGAAAGAAATCATCCAGTAATGTTTTCATTAGCTGTATAATTGGTACCAAGATATATATAATCTTGAACACAGACAGGTGCAGACTTCATTTACTTCCGTGTTGTTCTGTCCAATAGGAATAGAGAAGCAATAAAAAGCAGACAACGTTAGGTCTGGAGCCTGCTGCCAGTGTTGGTTCCTGGCTACTCATTCCTTTTCTTCATCCCTAGGATGTCTCAGTGAAAATCTTTGGGAAATGCATCTATCATACTCTAACACATCTCCTATTCAGTGCATCGTGATCCTTGTTCAGTGCATCCTTTAGTGTTTTAGAGGTTTCTTGACCTTGCTGCTTTGGTGAGTTTTTTAAAGAGATGGCATGACAAGACAAGCCTTGATGAAATTGCAGGTAGCTGCTTGTGAAAGGTATATGTATATTCATGACATAAGCAGCTAGTCCTATAACAGGAAGTACAGAGTGACCTTAAAGGTAGTGGTACCGATTCTGTCTATCCTTAAACAAGCTGGAGAACTATTCTGTATGTTTTAGGTTTCCACTTCCTGAAACAATAAGGGCCTTATTATCTTAATTTGTGAACACCTTAAGGAAAAGACTTTGCATCTGGCAGAACACACAGAGTAGAGATACAGTTATTTTAGTTTCTACAGATGGCTTATTATGTAGGAAAATCTCAGTTTTTAATATTTGTAACTACTGGGAAATCTCAGTAGCAGGGAGTTCATATCATGTTTTTTTGAGATGATTATCCCTTTTTTTTTCCCTGCGAGTACCTGTCCTGTCTTTAAGCAATACCAATAATAACTGTCAATTTTGTGGTGTTATTCCATCCTCCTGCTAAGCTGAATGCTCTGAGAAATCCAGGGCAGTTATAAGAGTCTGGTTTTGCTCCTTTTGTGAGGACCTTGCAAGGCTCTTTAATAGCCTGTTCTCCTCAGGAGCAGATTGTGTGGGGTCAGGAAGGTCAGGATGATTTGCGAGCTCTTCCTTGTGCGACAAGTTAGTTTTAGCTGCAAATGTACTCGAATGCCATATTATGCGCTGATGGCTTTCTGAAGCTGTTCTGCCCCCACACCCTGAAGAAGATGGATTGTTCATGATCTGTGTATAAGATGCCACTGCTGTAGTCTGACTTCAGCTCCAGCTCACATATCTCACCTCTGGGCAACAGCACTGTGTAATTGATGTTCAGTATGCCTCAAGGGGTTAAAAGATTAATGCACTACAAAGGTATCATGTAAGCTGCAGTTTTAAGGAACTAGGCTCTGATCTGCAGTATTAGGTTTCTTTAAGAGGTTAAAAAGAAGTAGTACCAGAATGTATATTAGGCCAGCATCTGTAAATAGTTGAATGGAGTCATAACTTTCTGAAAGTTTTTGTTGCCTGAGTATATGGTTTCACCATAAACACTGAGTAGGATTATATTTGACAGCAATATTTTCTTGAATACAGATAGTGAATCAGTATGGAACAATGGTTGTTATTTTAAGAATTTCAAAACAATTTATGTAATTGTAAGAAGTTAAAAACATAACAATACAGAAGCCCTGGTTTCCCTGCTTAGGTTATAGTAAATTCTTATGGCTTCAGTGAGAAGTTGTAAATGACAAGAGCAGAAAAAAAAATCAACAAAGGATCTCCGAATTTATATATGCTTGTATGTACACACAAATCTACATGTCTATATAAATATATACATATCGTGTCACCCTCATTTCAGACTTTTTCTGTAAATTATTAGCTCCATGAACATTCTCTCAAGGACACCCATAAAGTGTTATTACAGTGATTGTATGGAAAGCTGAGTAACATTAAACTTTGAATGTGAATAGCTTTTTTTTTTCCCCAGTAACAAGCTTAGATTTCATATCTGATTCGGGCTTAACAATAGCAGTATCAGGCAAAAGAGAAAAAACCCTTTTATGTATATTCTATTTAAATTAAGTGTTCTACTTTTTAAATTAGATATGTAGAAGTTATTTTGCTGAAGCTGGAAATTAGGTTCACTGAAAGCATTTGGCCATTAGCATAAATATCATAGAGTATGATACAAAAAAAAATTTTAAGAAATGGCATGACCTGAATAAGCCATTAATATTAAAGCTGCAGTTTGGCAGATATTTAAACAATAGTGAACATCACCCTTCTGTCCTGTCGTACTTGAGAAGTCTTCAATAGAAAAAGTGGTTTTGGTCTCATCTGAATCCAGATTCAATTCTAACGATTTATATATAATAATAATGTGGTCATAACTCGTGGGATTTGTTCATCACTCTCAGGGAAGGTCAGAAGAATAGGCTTTGAATAGGCAGAATCCTGTTCTTCAGACTAAGAAATTGAAGTGAAGAGTGTCACAGGCCAGCATCAAACCAAAGTTGATTAACTCCCAGAATGCCCAGTAGACCTGTCCTGCCTGTGCTTCTGCTACTGATCTGCAGACATAATCAACATTTATGTTAATGTTTGGTCTGGTTGTAGGTAATTAAACACTTGTACAATCCAAAAGTGTTGGGAAAATTTATAAGTTTGACCTGAAGGAGTTCTTATTTTCCTTCACAATTTAGCAACACTGAATAGAGCTGGGACAAAAAGAAGCCATTGATCTGTGCTTAAGAAAAATGAAAACATTGATCTCAGTGATAAAAAAATGATGTTTAAAAGGTGACATATTTGTAGTGAAGCATGGGGGACACTATTTTTCTTCTTGGTTTCTGTAGAAGAGTGCGGAATGAGATGACCATGTTTGACTCCTCTTGAGTTTAAAATTTAAAAACTGACATACTGTGACATATACAGTGCTTAACATATCTAGATGTGTTGAAATTTTCCTAGCTGATAGAAGTTTCCATGTATCTAGGATTTGTTTATTTTTTAGGATGTATAATTTATTCACAGAAATGTTCTGTTTTGGAGGTTAGAGAGATTGCCACTGCCCATTTAATATGGTGGTCCCCTCAAGTTGACTCTGCTCCCACTTCAGTCTCCCATCTATGACAAAATAGCTTGAAAGCCCTCCCAGACATCATAAAGTTCACAAGCCTTCAAACACCACACAGGGTCAAAACTAACATGTGCTACTTTGTGGTAGCAAGGTGGGAATCATATAATGCATTGCTGGAAACAATGGTAATTACACAGTAAGTTAATTATACAATTATCAGGAGATAATCTGCCAGTGGCAATGTGAATCAAATCACCACTATAATGCCAAGGGATATTGCAATCTGGAGTCAGCTAGTGTTAGCATTAAAAAAGCACCAGAATAGAATAGTCTGAGAAGACAAAGTATGGAAATTGAAATACCATGAAGAGTTAAGGACCACAGCATCAGGATGAATGGGGAACTTTGCATGATCACAAATCTTGTCTAGTCATGTCACACTGTTTGCAAAACACATTTTAAAGGCACCATTTGGTTTGGATTTCAGGCTACAAATTTCACAGAAAATGTAAACTTGAACCTCAGTATTGCCAATGGTTAGTGCCTGACTTTTTCAAGCTTTATTTTATTTTATTTTCTATTTTTAATTTTCTTTGTTCTCACTCTAGGCATCAATCCTATCTTGCACATAAAATTGTACACTCATGTGACATTGCTCAAGGGATTAAAAACATCAACCTTAATTTATTTAAAGAAAATTAACTTAGCTTTACCAAATAATTTAGTTTAAATTAAAAGTTTGAGAACCTCTTAACAGATTCTTTGTTAGTTCATAAAGCACTAGTGATGAAACAAATAGACAATAATTCTGTAAGTACTAGAAACATAGAAAGCTTTTGCAAAACAACCAGAAAAAGATGTGAAGTCATTTCTCTATACACATTATCAAGCTCATAGTACTGCTTGTGCTTTTGCTGCAGTTGCCAAGTATTTTGAATAAACTCAGCTGTACTTTGGAGTGAAATGAGATAATAAGAATTATAGTATCTGCTCCTCTTTGGTCTAATCAAGCTTATACTGCAGACTCTGCACTGAGGGCTCTTTATTACTATGGGTAAAGGTGGTGCCCTATCTCACCTTGGGCCTGTAGGCATGATTATGAGCAATCAGTAATTGCAATCAAATAACAATTTTTTTTTTTTAATTTTCAAATGTAATCTGTCATATATTTGGGGGTGATTTTATGGGAGTATCTTCTGAGAACCGTGAAACCTTTCACATCCGTCTTTGCAGCACAGAGTGGGAAGGGTTGGCTTTTGAAGAAAACACCACTCTGGAGGCTCTGAATCATAGCAGCTATAAGGGCTGTGGCTGGAGGAAGAATAAAGGAGCTGGAGGAAGCAGAAAGAGCTGATAGGGAACACAAATGAGTCAGTTCAAGCAGGAATAGTATCACCATGTCTTCTAGGGAGGAAGCTGGAAATGCTGGAGAAAGCTAGAAGGTGTTGACTTCAAGTTGCACAGGAAGAGCGACTACAGGAAAACAAATTCCCTCTAAGGTGAGGAGAGTATACTGGCCTGTTTATTCTTACACCAGGGAGGAACATGGTGTTACTGGTGTCACTGATCCTTTTGGCATCAAAATGATACAGTGGTAATGGGAGCAAAAGTAGTTCTCAGACTTGAAACAAAGCAAAGGACACAACAGCAGCTTTCATTCTTATCTCTAGAGTGAACACCAAACAAAACTGTTTTGTTAATATTTTATTGTTATTAGTCATAAGTACGGCAAGGGAGCTATTACAAGTGAAACACTAGAACAGACTGAGCTGACAGTAAGCTAAAACATGCCTAGGGCAAAAAACTTTTTTTTTGTGTGTTATGACTTTCTAGTTTTTGCTTGCGATGAACGATGTGTCAAAAGAATCCCTAAATTCCTCTAGTGATTACTAAGATTGCTGAACAAATGATCTGGAAAACAATCCAACATTGGGGTAACTATTTGGAAATCACCATTTTCCTTTTGTTAAAACATCCATTCAGATCTTTAATTCAGTTACCGTCTGTACATTTACTTTTACAAATGAGGTTGAGCTCCTGACAAAAAGGGTGCGTATATTTGGAAACCTCCGTCCTGTGGATGTCAACAAAACCCTTTTTCTATCCCAGTCATTTTATGCTCTACCACAAGCTGAGTAAACCTCAGATTCTGACTTCTAAAGGGAAAAGAGTGACACTGACTGCTCTCTAGTTTAGGCACTGGTGGAAAGTCCAAGTAAAGGGCTGTGCTTACTTCATACAGACAGGCTGAGGGAGTTGGGATTGTTCAGTGTGGAGAAGAGAAAGCTCTTCAGAGACTTTGTTACAGCCTTTCAATACTTAAAGGGGTCTTATAAGAGAGAGGACCACAATCTTTTTATCAGGGCCTGCTGCGACAGGAAAAGGGCTAATGACTTTAAACTAAAAGAGTGTAGATTTAGACTAGATATAAGGAAGACATTTTTTACAGTGAGGGTGTTAACAGACTGCAGCAGGTTGCCCAGAGAGGTGGTAGAAGCCCCAACCCTGGAAACATTCAAGGGATGTTAGATGGGTCTCTGAGCAACCTGATCTAGTTGAAGTTGTCCTTCCTTTTTGCCAGGGGTTTGGACTAGATGATCTTTAAACGTCCTTTCCAACCCAAACTATTCTATGATTCTATAATAAGCACAATGTTTATGAAGTAAACTAATCTGGGAATGCTAATCTGAGACTCATCCTGTTGACTGAAGCCATGAGCAATTTAATTTTTTTCCAGGCTGTGTCTGAGTTCATTGTGAGCATCAGTCCATGTATCTACATGAGGTGTACACTTTCAGTTTCCACATGGTGTTACCTGCATTTTTAGATCCTTCATTTGTCTGGAAATGGAGTTAATGGCCTAAACATGGAGACCAAGAACTCCTGTATTTCACCTGATGAAGGACTTCAGAAATTTATTTTTATTTTCTACCAGCATGGGCTGACCTCATAAAAGATTATCTCTCCTTGGAGAAATTGTCTTAGTGATTTCTGTTGACATGATACATAGTCTTAAAGCGTTTACATGAACTTCTTGTAAAGTCTCATCTAGCTTCTTTCTTTTAATGTTGTGAGAACAGCAACTGACAGGCCACCACTCCTCCGCAATTCTGGAGTTACTGAACATATATAAGGGAATTATGATTGCTTTCCATATCCTTTTGGATCATGTAGCCTCTGTACTTCACTGAGGATACATTTCACTGCTGAATGCCGTGACTGGAAGGGAAGAGCAGGCTGACATTAGTGGGGATAAATGACTTTTAAGAGTGAGTAAGCAGCACAGACTAAAGTGCTTGAAAAAGAAGGGACATGCATTTTTGAGTTGGAGGAGCTGCTGTTCTCAGTTTAAGCCATTACTGGATATATTTCTGGGGTTTTTTTTCCACTAGTGGAGTTCTTCTGGAGACTGAAAAACTTCTCTGGGCAGAGTGAAGCTTGCTTTCTGCATCAGGCAGCAGTGTGATTATAGAAAAGATGAAATTCTTTGCTAACTGAAGACATTGTAGGTAGAAGGATTTTCATATGACACTGCAAATAATGAGCTATTTTCATAAAATGTAATAAGGAAAATGAGTTGTTAACTTAAGAAGGGGTCCAAAATAGAAAAATGTAGTGTCTATTAGGCTCATTTTTGCATTGTACAATTTTTCAAAGGAAATTAGCAAAGAAATTTATGGATTTTTATTTTTTTGATGGCCGAATTGCTATGAAAGCCATTTTCAAATTTTATGAAAAATGCAAATTCCAAATCAATTGAACCCTAAGAAGAAACTGCTGATGCAAAATTCTTCCATATGAGGTAGTTTTCACTTATCCATTCCAGTTACTTAGAGGTACATTAAAAATTCATAGTTCTAGAAAATGCTGAGCTTTTAATGCCCAATTGAGTTGGGGGTAGGAGAGACAATTCAGTGAACAAAGTCTGATAAGTGCAACAATCTTAAATTCATTCCCTGTGACTCATCAGGGAAACAGGCATAGGCAGATGCTTTATTCTTACTAGTGTTCTCACTGTGGTAGTAGAATATCTCACAAATGAGTCAACAAATTAGCCAGTGTTTACCATTTAAAAACATATTGCTCATCCTTCTGTTTTAGGAAAGGTTTGGTTAGATTTAATCCTTCTAATCTCTTGATTGTACAGAATTATTCTGAGACATGTTGCCTTCCTCCCTACTGAACTTAGCCAACATGACACTATCTTGTTTTTCCTGTAATCAGAAGCTAATGGGTACTATACAAACTGCTCCCTTCCCTCTACCCCATTCTTCTCCACCTCCCTCTGAGGCAATCAAACTATGTAATCATTAGAGAGACTAATCGAGACAACAGGATTAAAATCCAGAAGCTCACTGTAAGCCTCTACTGAATACTTATCTCTAAATAGGCCAAGAATAGAAGGATGAGTAAGTCAGAAGTTCTCTCAGAAAATCACAGGTCAAGTATGAAAGAAGGATGAAAATTTATCTTTTGGTGATTATATTAGTTTGGCGGGTAGAGGGGTGAGGAGGCGTTTCTACAATACAGAAAGCATGTGTATTTCCTGTTTTTAAAGGATATGTGTTCTTTTTATAATCTACCATCATTTATATTTAGTAGTTGTTTGTTCTGTGTTTCTTAGCTGTCTCACAGCATTATCAATATGTAAGAATTCTTATTGTATGTAGTGATGGTCTGGCAGTAAGCTTTCATGCACATGAGTGTTTATTCTGCAGAAGATGTGTCAGAACCTGAAGTGTAAAGTATATAAGAAATATTTCAAAGCTTTGTGGCATGTAAGAAATAATGTATAAAGCAAACAGCTTGAGAAGAAAAGGCAAATCAAGTCTTAGCTCTCTATGTGTCTGAGAGAGTACATCCATGTAGGAATGATATGCTTTAGAATAATATTGTTTAAGTATGAAGAAATGATCTCTGCAAAAGAACTGAAGGAATAAAAGGAAACAAAGGATCCAGAGAGGCTGGAGGAAAATAGCTTTCAGCTGTTCAATGCTGAAGATATTAGAACTAAATAGCAGCCTGAATTGCCAGAAAATACTTATAAACTTATTTATTTATTTACTTTTAAGAGAAGGCATGTTTATGGTTGGCTGTACTTCTAAAACAAAATAAATGTATAACAGTATCTTTAAAAGAAGACAAACCAAAGATACAGTCTTGATCTTAATAGGCCATACTTGCATGCATGTACATCTGTATAGAAGTAGATATTTGTAGAGGGCGAGAAAGTACATGGTGTGTGTCTGTCTACTTGTGTGAGAATGTGAACATCCGTTATGTGAATAGAAGACACCAGTAAAGGACACAGTTGTGTGGTTGTTTTTTGTTGGTTTTTGTTGTTGTTGTTGTTTGGTTTTTTGTTTGTTTGTTTTCTTTTTTGTTTGTTTGTTTGCTGTTTTTGTTTGCTTGTTGTTTGTTTTTGGTTTGTTTGTTTTGTTTTTTTGGTTGGTTGGTTGGTTAGTTTTGTTTTGTTTTCTTGGTTCATTTGTTTGCTACAGTAATTAACTGGTGATTTACAAATTATTTTCAAATGTGTCATGGTAATTCAATGAATTTGCTAATTTAGTGCTAGGGGGGTTTATTTGTAACCATATTACTGTGCACATCTGTGTCATGGAGAATTTTGCCAATATGTTATTCCTCTCATTTCAATAAATTTGTTATACAAATATCCATAGGAAAGAGTGCCTGGGATGTTAGGAAACTATAGAGTTGCTGTACTAACATGCATGGACAGGAGAGAGTATTATAGGCTCTGCTGAGCATTCCTCAGAGGTGTTAACGATGTTAAGCCTGTCAAGAATGTCTCCAGTTTGTACAGCAAAGACAATTCAACAGTTTAATAAAAAGGTGTAACATTTCCTACAGGTGAGCTCAAGTGATCAAAGGGTATAATAGAGCTTTTGTTACTTCATTCAAAGACTGCATTCTGGAGTTTAACCTTTGCTTTTGATGTAATGTCATCTTTGAATACTAACAGCTTTTTCTAGGAAGGATTAAGTTGTTTGAAGTGCTTTTTGGTCTTTATTTAGGACCTGGCTTTGGAAACTAAAGAAAGTGTGGAGTAATATGCTATAAATCATGGAAAGGCTTTAAATAGTAATATCTAGAATAACTAAAACTGATGAAAGAGAAGGTCAAGGCTGGATGGTTCAGTGTAATCATACTCGCTTTATGTTCAACATAGTTGTCTAGCATTTACTTGTATACAAGAACTCTTGACTGAGTATATTTGTGAAATGGCACCAACCGGTCCATTTTTGCTGATACAGTGTACTTGCCTTTTCATTCGGGGACAAAATTTGTGCCACAGGAACCGCATAAACATCCAGGAGTAGATAACAATAGGAAAGCTGAAGCTATTCGAGCCCAGTATCTCCAACTGTCTAACAGATGTTTC
The DNA here is from genome assembly GCA_027560015.1 of Chloroceryle amazona. Lineage (NCBI taxonomy): Eukaryota > Metazoa > Chordata > Aves > Coraciiformes > Cerylidae > Chloroceryle > Chloroceryle amazona. The sequence goes on from JANHFX010002601.1 coordinate 159,202, forward strand.
TGTTCTTGAGTCATAGAAATCTCATTTTCTCCTAAATCATCACAGATTTCACCTCTGCATTTATATTAATATTACCAAGCCTATGACTGTGACTGCTGATGGCCTATGCAAGAAAGTATTTGCATTTGGGGTGGTGAATATGGTGTGGCTAGCAAGGAATGTTGTCTTTCGCCATCTTCTTTTAACGCTACTTCAAATACCTGTTAAGAGTCCATTGTCACACTTTCAGCATACTGGCAGGTAGAAGTCAGAGTCACTGGATCTGCCGAGTTTTGTGCTGTTCCTAATGCACACTCTCACTTTCTCTTGCACTCATGAAAATGCAGTCCAGCAAGAGCACCTCTTTTCCTTATGCTGTGCTGATACAGGGCAAAGCACAGATACTGAAAAGTAGTACCAGACCTGACTTTTAAATAAATTCAGATGTAATTCTGTCTAAGATAAAGCAAAATATGTAGGATAAATGAATAGAAGTGACAGCAGGAAAGATATATTGATGGTTTGTTTCTGAGTAATTAAGCCAGATAGGCAGGGATGATTAATTCTAGCAGTTATTAACAGTTAATTGATTGACTTGACCTGCAAGGACTGATACATCCACTGGCTTAAGGTTGTCTTTCAGGAACAACTGCCTTGGCAAAGAAAGCAAAAGTTTATTAAGGGTTACAGAATAGTTTTATGAAAGTTGGAAATTTCAGAAACAGTTTTTGTGTTTTGAAGTAACAAGTTGGGTTTAAGGCAAGCAATTGTCCCAGATTACTGGAGCATGTTATACCTCTAAAGTCTGAAATAGAATGGCATGGGAATACTAAGGGAATAGAAATTAAGAAAGCCCCCTTGCCTGATTTTTTTCTTTTCCCTTATCCTTACCTCTCCAACACGAGAAAGCAGATAGTGACCCTAGGAAAACAATGTAAGGGATTTATTTCAGATTGACAGAAACAATGGCATTGTGGTATTTTTTAAAGTTCAGAGTGAGATGTCATCTCTTAAGTCATTGCTTTCAGTGAGTATCTCAGTTTTGCTACAAAGAGTGGTCTACAGCTGGCACTGAAACTTAAGTTCAAACTAATAAGTCCCTGGTTGTGCGTTAATACCTGTCCATTGACACAGCTCCAAAGTGTTTCATAAATAGTCAGTGGAATTTATTTGTGTCTTTGAAGTATTTGCACGCAAATGAAACACAGGTATTAGACTCTTTTCACAACTCCCAGCTTGGGAAGGTGCATGCTGCAGTGTCAGGGCAATACAAAACTCTGCTGAAGCACTGCTGCGGATGGAACGTACACTGCAGAGGTGTTCTGAGTGAAGGTCACAGATAAAATGCACTCCTGTTCAGGTAACAGAACTCCTCACAAATGTGATTTCTTTTTCTTTTTCTTTTTTTTTTTAAGTCCTCATTTCATACATTACTTCCTTTTCCAATCTGCAGTTTTCCTTTAGGGAAAGGCTCTCTTTCCTCATGATAAGAATAATCTTCAAGGGAAGGTCTTCAGGTTTCTCTGGATGTCAATTGCATCTTTGTGGAAGAATACTCCAGGACATTTTCATGGACTAGAAACAAGTGTCAGGAGGACTGGAGGAGGGAAAGGAGGGCACTATGTGACTCTTCTGACTGGTGTAAGAATTATGAAGATGTTCAGATACACACATTTAATCTCTCGGGGGACATAGAAGACAAATGAAGTGAAGGGGTCCAAAAGAATTATGCTGGGCATCCAGATGTTCCAAGTTTCTTACCCCATTTTCTCCAACTGATAGCATGAAACTTTTTATTGTGTCAGAACAATAAATCAGAACAATGCTATATATCCTTTATGCAATATTGTTATCAAAGACATCAGAAAAGATGTTCCAAGAGTAAAATGTTGTTTTTTTTCAGGGAGTTAGAAATTTTTACACAATGGACATTTGATAACTGAATATAGCCATTATGTATGCTATTTAAAACATGTATATGTAACTACAGAAGAGCACAAATCATTTATTAATCTGTTAAGTATATCTTTAGGAATCAAATGTTATGTTTATAGTGCATTTAACTTTTTTTTTTTCTCTCTCTTTTTTTAATTCTGCAATTTCATTCCTGTTCCTCCAACATTTAGACTGAAACTGAACTTTCTCAGTTTAGGTACCAAATATGTCTTGCGTCCACTCACATGGACAAGAGCAGTATAGTTTTGGGAGGGAGAAGAGAGTTATACATTATACATTTAAAGAAAAATTCCCCAAATTTAAGGTGTGGGCATAGTTGACAGATATTAACATGTAAAATAGTTTAAGTTGTATTTGTAGCACCTCTGTCCACAAAAACATTAAATTTTCATAATAGATGGTAAAGATGAGGGAAAATCCTATCTCTCCTGAAGCCAGCAGTTGCAGGATATCACTCTGAAAGAGTTCATAGCAATTTTGTCAATGCCAGGTGGATTACCTGCAAACACAGACATGCTGAATACTGTAGAATAAGTCTAATATATGAGTATACACATATGAAAGATCAGAGCATGTCTATTCCCAAATGTGTGGTCCACTGGAAGGAGTCCTACTTCTGCAGTTCTCAAAGTCTCCAATATTTTTACTGATAAAGTCTTCTCCAGTGCATTATTGTATGCTCTTTAGGATGCCTATTTTTAATGTCCCAAATATATATTCCCCAAACTATGCTGGATAACTTATACAAAGCTATTCAGTTGAAACTCTTGGTCTTTGAGGAATAAAAATACAGTTTGTTCATTTTAGACATCACTTCATTTCCATTTCCGTAACTATTAGAGAAAATATCCCTCTACAGGATTAAAAATAAATTAACATTTATATCACCGTTAGCTATGATTCTATTTTTTGAGTTAGTGCATGTTTAAACGTAAGTTTTAGGACCACATATTAAAATGTGGTCATTTTCTTCTGGTAATACTGAAAAATCTATATGAGTAATGTTCAAATGAAACAAATTATTTATGGTACACAACTTTCAGGAATTATACTGCTTTAAATTGAGCCATTATTAACCAGCAGAGATTCATCTTCAAGAATTCTTGTGTTTGTTTCATCACCACTATAACTTTTTTCCCCATTTTTTTTGAGTGGTAGGTTTTTCATAAGACACTCTTGATCCTGTGAAGCTGTTTAAGGGAATAAAATGAACACATATCCTGAGTGAATGTGTTCTTTATTTTATGAATGAATTGATGATATAATTTTACTTATAGATGCATATGTGAGTACCAGTGTTCATTTCTTTATTCCTTTACTCATAGAGAAATGGATGATGTTTCTGACCAGGCAATGAAAAATCCTGACAAAGAATTGTAAAGGCTTCCTTGAGATCCACTTGCTGAACTCACTATTTGCTGCTTTTACTACTGCTAATAAGAGAAATGGTGATCATTTATATTTGTATGTTTATTTCATATATTATGAAAATGGAAGTTTTACTGTAGTAAATGTCCTTAAACCATGCCATAGGGATATTTTATTCAGAAATTCCTACTCAGCGGAAGTGTAAATGGTTTTACATTATGGAAATTCAGATAGATACACTTGCTGCAGAAAAGCAAATTAACCAACTGGGAACATCCCAACCTGTACACCAAATGATCATTTTATTGTCCTTTTTGCTAGTTCTGCTAGTCACACATTTTCTTTCATTGTATAAAAGATATAAAGTGTAAATAATGTACTTGGTTACCAGTCAAATCTGCATATCTCTAACTGTATAATGCAAGAGCAACACTTAAAAACTTATTTAGTATCATGCAGTGCCTTATGGAACAGCCAAGGTACAGTGAGGCTACTGCTCATATTAGCAACAGGAAGTGTGGGCTACTGCTTTACTTAAAATTGTAAAAAAAATGGTTAAAACATTTGGGGTTCTAAGGAAACTTAGTGGCAAAATATGTTTGGTTAGGGAGAATAGGTGGTGAGAGTTGCACCTTTTCATGGAATTCTCAGATGGATTTTTTTTGAATTTGAAGAGAAAACATGAGGAAAACCCTAGACTCATCTTTCAGATTTTTGAAGTTCCTCCTCTACGAAGCAGCTTACATGTCTTTTTTCTGCAAGAAGAATTTCTTCCATATCGTATTTCCCAAATTAACATCTTACATTGGATTTTAGCTTAATTTTACAAAATTTTATCCACTGCATTTTTTTCTGAACATTGAATGGAAAAAAAAATATAAAAGTCTGTGGATCTTGTTTTGTAGTTGATTTTGTGATTAAATATTCTAACTTTGGCAATATGTAAAATGCAGTGGTCTGCTTGAGACAAAATAAACATGTGCATTTGGCATTGTGCAGTGCTTACGTGTGAGGAGTAACAGTTACGTATCTGTTTCTGAAACTTTTGTTTTCATTAGAGCTAAACTTCTGTCAGTTTGTGCTTCACTTATGGCCTGAGGCTTTCTGCCAAAAGAAGTGAGGTGAATGAAATATATGGTATTTCTGGATGACTTTCCTGGACCTCTTATTTCTTTGTGCGTGAAGAAAAATTGACCAAATTGTCAGAGACTATTAGCAGCATTAAATTCTTTCTCTAGCTCTTGTCTCTTGTCTGTTTTTGAAGATTGTGATTGATATTTGCCTTTCTCAACTTGTTTTTAATCATTCTACTTGCAGCTGTGCTGCTGGGTCTCATTCACGTTCAAGTTGCATCAGGAAACCATTCCCATGCACTATCAAAGTTGTACTTAGGAACATAAACTTTTATTCAGAAAATGAACTCTAAGGAAAAGCTGAGATGCAACTCTTCTGATGTTAATCAGACATTCTCAGCTCAGCTTTAAGGGAAGAGAGACACATAAAATAAAGGTACATTTTAGGTCTTACTATGCAACTCAGCAGTTCAGAGGAGAGACTGCAGGCTGAGTGAGTGTACATTATGTACAAAGGTTATCCTTCCTAAAATTTACTTTCCAGGTCAAAATTAGTCATCGCAGGAGGGCTTATGTCCAGACTAGTACTCCTGCAATCCAGATTCTGTGGTTAAATTTCAATTTAGATTTAGGATTTTGCATTCCTTGGGTATGGAACAAATTTTCTTTCTCATGCTCATTTCTGGAATTAGAGGCATTAGTCATTCAGTTGCTGTTAAATCATGATCTTATCTCACTGTTGTTTGTATAAAAATGTAATTTCAGTCAAACTACTCCAGTATAAAACTAAATAACAAGAGGGGAGTTTAGGTTGCATTCTGCCAACTGCTAGAGAAGAAAAAACACTATTGAAATGAAGCATATATATATGTGTGCATGTGTATGTGTATGTATGCACACAGCATAGAAGGGTGTATAGCAGAAGACTGAGGGAGGAAATATTAGGACAACAGCTTTGCTGAGATAATTTCCTGGGAGATAACTTAGCCTAAAGAAGTTAAATGGGAAATACTCTAATTGAAAAATCTTTTAACTGTTGGCAAGTGCTGTAACTTTGTCATTAAACAGACACTGCATAAGCATCTGATTCTGAGGTTGCATATTTGAATGCACAGGTTTCTCCGATAAAGGTGAAAAGACAAATAATTTTCTTAGTTCTCAGAAAATTCCCCCTTTGCCATTTTTTCTACAGTAGAAAGTTAAGCAAGACAATACTGGATTTTATATCTTGTAATGTAGCAGTGTTGTTAAGATCTTCATTTGTACTGATGTTATTAAATTTCTTTCCACTGTTAGTTCTGGGGAGTCTGTGGTAGGTTCCAAACATCACTTTTAATCTGATATGTTTCATCACTGTATTCATTTCTGGTCGAAATTGTATTTTGGAAGACATAATGGTACCGCAACATCATACTTTGCCAATTGCCAAAGGGAAAAAATAATTACGCATAGGAGCCTGATCTGTGGTATATCTCATGCTACATTAACTGCATTGTTTCATAAAGTGGAAATAGTAGCACTGCATTTTAAGGATAGGCTATACCACATTTTCTTCCCTGTGGTATGGCCTTGACATAGAGCTGACTGTTTTCATCAGAAATGCCAGCAGCAGCATTCAAAATATGAGTGAAGGACCTTGGCCTATATTTCTGATCTTAACCTAGCCATGTGTGACTGTATCAGGCTGGATGCATCTGTTTTTTCTGTCTCCTTACATGCAGAGTACTCCAGAACAAAAGACTTCATTCATATGTTCATACATACATAAAAATACCTAAAGAAATAGATACTCTTGCTTACGAATTACACTTGAGGCCTGTTCTATGAAGGGAACACCTCACCTTCATTTGCCTGGATGCTGAGCTAGGATTTACTGTCTGGTTCCCATTGTAATGTCATGTCATACCATTATAGGGGGACCAACAGTTCAAGAGAAAGATGATGTTTTTCCTAGAAAAGTTAAAAATCTGGGGTCTAAAGAGCTTGAAGCCTGGTAACCAGTAGGCAAAAAATAGACCTTTCCATAGGAATCATGAGGTTTACTGGAAGTGACATACATGCCCTGAACTACTGCTGTTGAGCAATCATTTTCCTTTCTGGTACCAGCCTCTCTCTTCCCCTATCAAATGACGAACAAGTCAGGTAATTTTGGGTGAGCTGCAAGTAAGTGTTTTTCCTCTTGCTTGCAAGTTCCTGTTACCCTTGAGGAGGCAAGGCATCATTTTACAATCCCTCCTCTCAGCAGATGTTGTCAGACAAAAGTACAGTCTCAAGATAGAAAAGTAAAGGATGACTCCAGCTTTGATGAGAAGATTCTGCTGAGTATAAGCCTTAGATGATGCACCTCTTTCTTCAAGTGCAGATGTAAGTTCTTACATGAAAAGTAGTGTTGCAGGCTGTGGAATCTTCCAGTGCTGAGGGATAGGCTTCCCCGGAGCCTGTTGTATATCTGTAAGATAAGCACAGGTTATTTATTAGGCTCTTCTGCTCAAAGGGGACAGACAGCAACAACACCCAGAAATGAAATTTCCTAGCTGCTTTCATCCTATTAAAGCCCCAAAGGAAGGTCAGCATCCTCTTTCTGTCCCATCCTCAGTCTGGACTCTGATGGAGGCGAGAAGCTAGTTTGCAAAAAGGTAAAGATCTTCAAGAAATATTCAAGATGTAGTCATTCACAAAAAAGGGTAAATGAATCTTTATCCTGATATTTCATTCCTTATGAGGTTTCGCAAGGTCCTGCAGTCTCTAAATATATCACATCACCACAGCATGTCACTGAGGTGACATGACTATGCCAAACCTCTTCTCTCACCCGTTAGGTGAGGCTGAGGTGCTGCAGACCACACTGAATATGCAATAAAGTGCATTTACCCTCTTCAGTCAGACAGATTCAGTAACAAACCCAGGTTTTAAAATAATGGTATTAGCAGCTGTTGTCTGTCACAGCTACAGTCTTCTAGTTCAGTTGCAAAACCAGAGGTGTTGCTAATGTTTATAATGTGAGCGAAGTCGAATCCTATCATAGTAAATGTCAAGGGCTTTTTTCCCCTTCCACCTGATAAACAGGGAGGCCTGTAGGGCCTAAGAAGCTGGATTGTCTTATGACACAGGATCTCTCCAAATCACGGTAGAGAACCTATTTGAGAAGAACTGCTGGCTGATTGCAGTCTTGACATGTTGCAGATTTCAGAAAATGTAGTATTTTGGCTGAAGTCTGTTTTGGTTCATTGAGAGAGTATGTCGGGAAGGCAGAATAATATGGCCATGTATTTGTTTTCTTAAATTGCCGTACAGTGTTCATTTATATTATTAAACAGCTGTTCCTCTGAAAGATAATGTTAGATGCTGTCCTTAAGCAAGCAGCTGCCTCCTCCAGCTGATGTTGCCAACAAAAATCCCAGTAGCATTAACGGGAACAGGATAGCTGATAAAGTTTGTAACATGCTTGGGACCTCCTGGACTCAAAAGCAAATATTGAATCTCAAAGTTTAAGCATTGGTTTGCAAATTCACAAATCATTTGGGGTCTGTGTTTTATTTGATGAGATATAACATTTTTTTTCCTAACCAGTGCTACTGTACCTTTTGAGAAACAATAATTTAAAAGTAGTTACCTGTTCTCAGGGAAATTAAAGTGGAAGGTATTCCTTCAAGCTGGGTCATTCTAAGGAGTTTTTCATTATAACTTCTCTCTGACAAAGTAGGGCAATTCTGGGCAATGTGAGACGATAAGGGGAAATGAGAGGAACTACAAAGCTTTTCACCTGGAGCAGAGGATTTCCCCCCCCCCCCACATTGTTGTGTTACGTTTTCAACTTCTGTGATTTTTCCTAATCCTGTATATTCTTTTCAGCTTTTTCAGCATGCAAAATGTGTTTACAGACAAGATAATGTAGCAGGATCACTAGTTGGTTATAAGAGTTATTCACAGATTGGTGCATAAGGAACGATAAACAAAGAGTTTATTTTCTTGACAAGATTCACTGAGTTGTAGTTAGATGGAGTAGGTTTAGTACATTGTCTTAATCTAGCTCTTATAAAGAAGATATTTATTCAGCAAATCCCTTGCACTGGATTAAAATCTTAACCTTAGCATGAAGATAAAATCACAAACAGAGGTAGCCTTGAAAATATTTCTTGGTGGTATATAAACATTTGAAAAGATGTTTATGTATCTCAAACCAAGATAAAAAAAAGGTCTTATATAAAAAAAACCCAACATAATGACAGAAAATATTTGAGTGAAAAATAACTAGTAAAACCAGATATTAATTATTTTCATATATGGGAATATTAATAAAGTCTTTCTAATTGAGATCTACAGGATAATACTCACTTAGGACTTTTAATAGGTTGAGCAGAGCTCCTGACAACTCAGAGCAGCACTTTCTTGTATAGACAAATAATTGAACTAGCCCTTTGATCAAACTCATCTTTCTACCCCTAAGGAATCAGCTCTGCTTTTACAATGTCTTTAATAATTAGGTTTCATAATTTCATTATTTCCTGATGAAATTTTTTCATGTCTTTTCCTTTTGGAAAACTGCTCTGTCATTCTGCATGATGGAAATATATTATTGTTTTTTACTGCAGATTTTTTCTGTAGAAGCTTGCCACAATGAATAGCCTATGACATTAGTTTTGAGACAGATTTAAAAAGTTTTAGCCATGTTAAGAAATGTGCTTCCCTCTCAGAACAAGTGAATATTTTTCTCTAAATACCGAACAAAGATACGTTTACACAATGAAGAGTGAAGTTCAAGAGGTGAGGTATAACTGTGTCTTATTCAGATTTGGAGACAAAAGTTTGAGATGACAAGCCATATAGTAGAGAGAAGCAAAGTTGTCTTTGCCAAGGAAACCTTTTACTGTACATCAAAATGGGGTAGTGTGGGATTTCAGGAAATAATCCACAATTCCAAAAAATATTTAAATATTTCTGTGTGATAAGTTTCAAGCAGGTTAAGATACAAAACTGAGTTCTCAATGAAGACAGTGGTAAAGCATCATACCATAAAGCCTGGCCAATTTTTCTGGTGCATCAGAAAGCCCTTCTTTCCAAAGCTAAACTAGCCTTGATTAGATATTAACCTTGTACATGTTGGTTAAAAAAACTTTGCTTTCCTTGTACGTACTCTAGACTAACAGATTTGACCCTTTTCTCTTTTCTGCCTGTTGGTCTCTTATTCTCTTGTCCAACAACTGAAAAGCCTCTTGATGTACAGTCAGCAGTCTGGTATGTGATATAGAAGAGATTATGTGAGTAGCAAACCACAGCTTCAGAGGTGGCATGTGAATAATTGCTGTTGAGCTGTTGGAGATGCCAATCTGGCACACAGGACGGTGCCTGCTGAAGAGTGCAGCCGTGCTAGGAGAAGTCATCATTCCTTTCCTCGTCTTTTCTGTATGCAGGGCAGAGAGATTCCAGTACCCATTAGGCTTTTTGTTCACTATCACTATCACTCATAAGCAGCTGTCACATATCATATTTTCCATCCTTTCAAGCATCAGATGTGGTACTACTGAATAGCTGCAGCGCATTGATTCTGGAGCAGTGGTTACGCCGGGTTGCTGAGTGACTATTAGCTGTGGCAGGTCGACAGACTTCTTCCCAGTAGTACTCCTAAGGGGGTCCTCAGTAAAGAGGCAGAATGATTTTTAAAGTTTCTCTTTCTATCTGACTGGCAAGAGCTTCAGAAAATAACCCCTATTGCTCCTGCTATTAGAGCTAAGGCAGAAGCTACTTGCTTGGGGAGCGTTTGCTGGGCTCAGCGTGGATCCTGGCATTTCAAAGCCAGTGCAGCTCCATGCGTAATTCAAGCAGAAAAGTACTTACACCCCTTGCCCTGCAGTGGGCTAGGCCAACTGTCCTGATGAATTTACAGGCTTTAACGTTTCACAGCTATTTAACATTAAGCATGACTCCTGACCTCCAGCCCTCCCAGGCTGGAATAACAGGCCCTTCAGTGCCTTACCTAATTGTTAAGGCAAGATAGTAATGAGAGTGAAAGAGGCAAGAAGACAGATTACGCCTAAATGAACACAGGGGATCTTAACCAGCAGGAGTAAGAATAACTAAGATTTTGTGCCTATTGTTTGCATAACAACCTGTTTTTATAAATGCAGTTTCCTATCAACACTTCAATCACAAATACAAACTCACAGAAAAGGATGAATGCAGATGCTTGTGACACAGTAGGGATGACTGCAAAACATAAGCTGAGCTGTTGTATACCTTTTCAGAACAAGGGGAAAAATAAATGCTGCACACTTTTTTTTTTTTTTTGCCAAAGGCCTCAGTATAGAACTACAGGTTTTTGTTTGTTTGTTTGTTTGTTTGTTTGTTTTTTAAGTGGCCAATTTAGCAACACAAAGGAAATAAAAATTCATCTTTGTACATCTAAATTTATTTTAAAACTGACTCTGCAGAACCAATGTCTCTATGACTCTTATAAAAGCAATATTCTAGCCTTTTTTGGATTCCTTAAAAGTTCTTATCAAGATGAATGAGAACAGTGGTGTGTAATTTCAAAAATGTAATTGCTTTTCTCTTTAGCTTTCTCTAAGCATTTTCAAGGTCACCCATAAAAAGGGACAGATAAACCTATAATCCAAGTCTTCTCCTGGTGTTCCATGTCAGCATGTATTATTCCCTGAATAAAAGTCTTGTAACTTCTTGAATTGTTCACTTCTACTTTTTCCTCCTTCTCAGAAAAGAATATGAAACTCCTACCAGTTCGCATATCATATCATAGCATTAAAACTACAAGTGGCCACAAAGAAGTATATACTTCCATGTATTTTGAAGGACAACCACAAATGGATGAAATGAAAATTTACTTCCTTGTCATTCACAGTGTATATCAACTCTGTTTTGCTTCTTCAGTCTCATATGTAAAGAAGGGGCACACACCCTCTGTGTGATACAAAATTGGACACGTGCCAGATGATGGCAATGGAGGCAGGATGCAGTAAGAAAGGGAATATGTAGATATTGGGGTAGGTATTTGTGTATGTAGAAAATGTGACAACAGTATCCCATAAATACTTGCACAACTTCATGCCACTTCTTTACTGGAGGTAGTGCTTCTAGATCCTGGTTCATTTCAAGCATCACTAAAGGGGTTGGTGAATCTCCTTACAGGAAGAATGTGTATCATCTGTATAAATCTCTCATTTTCTAGATGATCCTCTTTAACTTTATGACTGACTATTTCCATTAAGCCTAAACAACATTAATTGCCTCAGCTCAAGAGGAGTTGCAGTATCTTAAAAGGGACCTTGCAACTTGATAATTTCCAACTTGTCTTTTGCCAGCTGATGGCAACCGCTACATGCTCATGCAAGGAAGCAGATCACTTTGCTACACGTGGCATTGCAGCAGTGCAGCTCTTACCACACCAGCACTTA